>CAKKOB020000101.1:22784-87212 GCA_918844115.2 Phlebotomus perniciosus | reverse complement strand
ATAATATGTATATAAACATGATTTTCTGTATAATCCAATGTAACCAATTCAATGAGCGCTCATACATCGAGACCGGATTATGCGTTTTATATGGACACGATTGCATTAAGATTGGATTTGAATTTGGATTGAGATAGTCCTGACTAAAGTCATTTCTAATCCAACTTCAAATCCAATCTTAATTCAATCGTGTCCATATAAAACGCATAATCCGGTCTCGATGTAAATGGCCCCAATGATTTGCTAAACTTTGACTTGTTTTTTTTTATGGATTTCTTTACCTATTCTTCTGCTAATCATGAATGTCTTTCCTGAAAAGATCAAAGATGAAAAAGGCGGGAATTCGGTCGAAACAGTTTGTGTTTATTTTCTATTTTCCGCCAACGTTTAAAAGAAAAGTTTGAACAAAACTACCCTGCATAGGTTTAAAATAAAAACAATAAATTTGACCTCAATGAACTCCTAAAAGACCCTCAGATGCAGTTCAGCGTTCAATCAAAGAAAGAGCCATTGAAAAGTCGCTTTGGCATCATATTCAGCAGTCAATCACGTTGATTTATCGTGTGTACCCACAATTTAAAGCCCTTGCAATGCTTCTCAATCGATTTCAGAGAAAGCGGAACCGCATTATCACAGCCATTTCGATTTGGTTCTATTTGTAGCAATTTCAGATAAATTTACCGCGAATATAAGCGTTAACACATTATCAGCCGAATTGTCTGTCGTATAAAAGCAACAGGGAGTGAGTGAAAAGCATCAAACCTGTGAATTTGTCGGTTGAGATGTTGGCATATTGGCTGTGGGATTCATAGCGTTCGGCTGACCAGCACCACTCGGTCCACCAGGACCCTGTGCACCCGCACCCGTATTTCCGGTATTGCCCGGGTTTCCACCAGCACCGCTCTGTCCAGCGGCCTGCTGGTTCTGCAAGTAAACAGCCTGGCCAGTTATATTGAGCGGCATCTTCCCATCCATAAATATCACATAAATGCACAAATTTCATGCTCAAACTATTTTATGCATTGCAAGTGATGTGAAAATTAGTCCGATTGCGTGTAACGGGAGAATCAAGGGATTGAGAGGTTCATTGGGGTATCAAAATGCCATGATAAATAGTCAAAATAATCAATATTCTGATATTAGGTACATAACATTGGGATTTGCGTTCAGGAGACGAGGGGGGGGGGTTGAATTTCTAAAACAATAAATTTACATGATTGTTCGTTAGTCTTTCGCTTGTTAGTGAGGGATTGTTCGACAGGACGGATTAATTTTACACGAAAGCAAACCTGTCCGTGACGCACCAAGCCTTGTTTCTGTTGGATCACTTTCCGCAGTCTCTCCACAAAGCCCAATTGATTGTTGGGGATGAAGCCAATGAACGCCTTCTTCTCCGCCGTGTACAAGAGTATTAACACTTTTATCTCACAATTTGTCGGTGGTGAAGCTGTAAAATGAACACAACCGGCCTGAAAGATAGGGTCAAACAAAACATAAAACCATTTTAGCTTGCAGAGTTTGGGAATTAAAGATTAAAATATTATGTTAAAGGTTAACATCTTTAAATTATTTTGTTTTATAAAGATTTACTCTAAGATGGTCAAGATGTATCAAATTTGATTTGACATTAACTGAGGTTTATAGCATTTTTCACAAATTTTCTTTCATTTTTTCCGAAATTTCTTTTTGTAAGGTAAACGCAGTACGTACCGACAGTGAAGCTCGTATCGACAGATGTTTTATTTTCCTAGCGAATCTATATATGTGTCGATACGAGCTTCACTGTCGGTACGTACTGCGTTTACCTTATATTCAAGCTATATATCCCAGCTATCAAGTAGAGTTCTGATATTTTGATCCAAAATGTTGAACTTTCTTTATGTTTCTAGCTTTAAAACGTTTAAAACCTTCAAAAACGGTCTCATACGACGTTTTACTTCCTTCCGATTCTTGGAACACTAGAAACCGTGTTTTCTATTTCCTATTATCGATAAAGTGTTAATGAGATATTTTCGAGTAAAGCAAAAAACCTTTTAAACTCTATTAAATTTTTGGTCTGAAATTTAAGAAAAATGCAATTTTTTGGGACAATTTACTTTAAGTTATTTCCCCCTTTAATGTCGATCAGTTATTCATCTGGAAATCCATTGATGTTCCCCGCCCAATTGTTAGCAATCAAAATGAGATGGTGCAAAACTCACAAAGCCCGTTGCCATCACTTTCGACAGAGCGTCCAGAGCTTCACATTGGCTGGGGTGAAAGATTACGGTTTTGGAATCCTTCAGATATTGACCACCGATATTTCCCACAAGCTGCTTCGGCATGAGTTGCATAATGAGCTTCTGTGGCCAACTATCCGCCTTCCTGCATTGTCAGACACATATGTAGAGAGTGTGTGAGAGAGTGAGACCATCAATTAGCATTCACATGGGGTAGAATTTTGAAAATGAGAAAACGTACAATTCCGGTTCACCGTCTTTAATATTGGTTGTGACATAGCACGGTACGTGGCGTGCAATTTTCGGTTGATCGCTCTTCGCCTTCTCAATCCATTCCAGAATCCCCGTCCAGATTTTCTCTCTGGAGTTGGAACCGGCCTGGCCACCGCCACCACCACCGCCAGTAGCCGTCGTGGGAACTCCACTTGTTGGCGGCATGTGCTGTTGTGCTGTTTAGCATGCAAAAATCACACCCATATAACTCTTCCAAACATATTTTACCCGTGCTCATAAAATGCGACATAAATTATTGAGTTTTTGGGGTTTTTCGAAAGTATATAATAGTGCATATTTCTGCACTCTGTGTTGCTCTCTTGTTAAATTGCTCAAACAAAAAAATTATTAGATACTTTTTTACAGCATTATTGATTGACTGTAAAAAGTTCATAAACTACCTAGCGCATTTTAAAAATCCCTTTTTGTGAATGTATAATGAAAGTAACATTTCAAATGCTTTTTGATTTGTGTTTAATTTGCAATTTTGCTTTATCAACTAAAAAAAACAATTTTTCATTTCGAAATGTATAATAAGCAAATCCCAAAGTTTAATTAATTCTTTTCAGTCACTGAAACGATACTCAGTGAGTTAAATTAATTGCATTTTAAATGAATATGAGCTAATCAAAATTTGATTAAAATTCATTACCCGATTCTCGAGATTAAAAAAAAAATATCAGACAAAAGTAAGTTATCAAAAACATTAAATTTAGAGACGAAAATTTCTAAATTTACAAACAAATCCCAAAAAAGTTATTTTAGTTAAAGCTGAAGATCTAATCGAATTGCCGGAAAATGATAACGTGAAGCCAGAATTTTTTGGCAAATTTTAAGTCATAATGAATGAAAAATTTGTGTCGGGGCAATAATAAATCAAATGATCAAACTTAACCTTATTCTCACTTGATTAGGATAGAGGGGTTAAAAATTCGATTAGATACCTAATTAGTTTGAGTCAGAAAACACAAAATATTTCGGAGAAATGGGATTAAAATCAGAAATCAAAATTTTCTAGTCTTAATTTGATTTTTTTCCTGAAAAAATTTCTGTTTTTGGTACCTCATTAAACATAAAAATAAACTTCCAATTCAGGAAAAATTAATAATTATAAACAAAAAACGAGAATTTTAAATTTTTGAACTTGAATTTTGAAAATTTCTCTATAATTCTGAAATTTTTTCTTGACTTTTTCACAGCTGCTAAAATTAACTTTCTACTGAAAATTTTAAAGAAAAATAAATTGACAACACTTTCAAACAAGGGACAGTAGGGTTTGTTCGTTAGATGAATCGCTGCAAAAAAATCTAAGCTGATATTTATTTAATTCTTCTACTTAATTTTAAATAAAACTCGGACGTTTGACATTTGCAAATCAAATAAAAAATTCAACGGTCCCTTTTCAATGCAAATTGCACGACCTAATGAATTATTCTACCGTATTTGAGCGGATTAAAAGTAAAAAATTTCCCACGCGTAAAAATTATAAAACTCCTACCTGACGTTGCAATGGCCTGAGGCATCTGCTGCTGATTGACCTGCTGTGGTCCCTGATTCTGGGGCTGCTGCATCTGTTGGGTGTTTTGCTGTTGCTGTTGATTCATGAGCTGCATCCGGATGGCTTGCTGCTGCTGCGCCATGTTGCCCATCTGGCCGACACCCTGCGTCGCCATGCTGTGCGGCGGAGTGCTGAGCTGCGTGATGAGCGCCGACTGTTGCTGCTGATTCGGCATTTGCTGCTGCTGCGGATTCTGTCCCGGATTGGCGAGGAAGGGTCGCTGCTGTTGCGGCGGCATCATCCACCTCGTGTTGGCCATCCGGGGATTCATCTGCTGTTGCTGCTGCACGTTGGGATTGTAGCCCATCGGCACGCCACCGGGCTGATTCGGCGGTGCAATGGACACTTGAGTATTCATCTGGGGATTCGGCCCCTGACCTGCATACATCACACCCGGTCGCGGGAGATTGGGATTCCCCATGGGATTTTGCATATTCTCAGGAAACACTGCAAGACAGGCAGGAATTTATTGACAGTCAGCGGCTGAGAAAAATGAAAATTTGCTCTCACTTCCGGGATTATTCATGTTGGAGCGCATCGGACCAGCTTGACTGATATTCGGGCCAGACAACATCTGATTTGCTGTAGATTCCATCTGATTGTTCATTGGCATCATGTTGGAGGCCAAAGGACTCGGGAGATTGATTGTAGCAGTTGCTGGAGGACTAGCGGGACGCTCCTTGAGGGAGTAGCCCTTCAGCAGCACCAAATGTCGGGGGTCTTTGCAATAGTTCTTAGAAGTGGATGAGGATAAATCCCCACCGGACTTCTCAAACAACTTAAACAGAACTGGGATCTTCCGTGGGGAGAGAATTGAGAAATTTATCTCCTTCTCCTGGAAGAGGGAAGCCAACTGATCCACAGTCTTGTTCTCATACATGTAGCACTCTTGAACGGGCATTGAGTAGGGAACACTGTTGCAAATGAGGATACAATGCTTCTGAGTGACCGTTCCCTGATCCCTACGCTCCTCCAAATCGTCAAAACAGACAAGAGTTGTGGCCATTCCTTCAGCGAGATTTGCATAAGATTCACTCTTGCCTCCGGTGAGCCTAGAAACAAAATTCCCAAAGGATTTTCAACAGGACAAGTCAAAGAACAATTTCTCAGGACACCCACTCGAGCTTCTCGATGGTGTTGAGGACTTTCTTGGAGCTGGCAAAGGGCCCGTAAGTCGTACAACAGACACCCGGCATACTTTGAGCAGTTTTATACACAACAATCCCATACAGAGTGCTGTTCCTATCCAATCCCGTCCAGAACTCTCGGTCATCTGCAATCCACTGGGAAGAGAAAGACTACCAGGGGCGTCAGAAAGCCCACCAGAAGCTGAAAATTGCCCAAATACCTGGGAAAAGTACTCCAAAGTGGGGATGATGTAGTTGGATTTGATGTCATTGATGTAAGCCCCATTTATTGCAGTTCCCTCGATGAGGAACACAACATCCGCAAGTGTATCGGAATCTGCGGCCACCATTTTCACGAATCACCACAAAAAATCCACTAAAACTGCTTATTTTTCCACAATTTTCAGCACTTTTCCACCGCAAGAAACCCAAACAAACATAAACAAAACACTGGACTGTCAGACGTAGTGCCGGTGTTTGCTCATGCGCAGTAGTGGCGCTGGGTGCGAGGAGGAGGAGAGACTTTTTTGCATGGGTGGCGAATGCGCGCCTTTTTCTCATTTGCTCTCATCAACTCCATCAACTGAAATATTTATGGAGAATTTTTCCCAATATTTGCTCTCTAATTACAGTAAAAAAAAAAGTATAATTTTCCAGTGAAAATGTGCTTTCACACCCGCTGATTTGACACCTTTGGCCCAAATATCCCCTGAGAAAAGAGCCATGGTGAATTTTCAAGCACAAAAAACAACGATAACAGAATTTTTCATGCAATCTCCACACCGAAAATTCATATCACGAAAAATTTCAGTTCGTGAATTGAATAAATTGCTCTGCGGTTTAGTTACGAGAAGGAAATGTCGGTCTATGCCTTTTGAAGAAGAAAAGAAGAAATTGGGGAAAAGAAACGGATAAGAAAGTTGTGATACAAAATGTGCAATAGTACAAAATACAAATAAAGTATGTATACTTTAGTTTATTTTTAAAGAAGCAGACGAAAATAGATATAAATTGCATAAAATGCCAAGTAAAATGCTTGATAAAATATTTAGAGGGTATAGAATCGTACAGAACTTTTACTAAAGTCTTTTAGAATTAGATTACGTCTTTAAAATCAGTTAAAAATCTCGAATTTTCTGAAAAATAATTATAAAAACTTTTAAAATATAAAAGTTGAGACATGGTTGGTATTTGATTCAAGGTGTATAATTGCTTTTCGTGGTGATTACCGAGATGGTTAAAATTTAAATAAAACCTTCTTGTAATTTCTTTCATCCAGAGCAATATCATGAAAATTTCATGGAAAATCCACCACATCCGCCCTTAGTATTACGATAATTGAGGTTGTGCAAATTGAGTTTCAATCCCACCACACCAAAATATTTTTTGGTCGAAGAATAAATGGGCGTAAAGCAAGGCAATGACCTGTTTAGCTTTACTAACTTAGGATTCACTGGAGGTCAGTTTGGAATGTAATTCAATTTGCTTTTCATCTGAAACTGTTTTCATACATTTTGTAAATTAAAATTTTTTTCGCGTAATTATTGTAATTCCAAGTTTTTTTTTTGGTTCAAAAAGAAATTTTAAAAGTGAAACACTTTAAAAATGGAAAGTTCCTAATTCGTATAGCGCCTCCATTTACAGATCCCTGGAAGTCTATTACAGATGAGCAGGGATTTGGGGCTTCCAGATCCACAATGTGTCTTCAGCTGGAAGAAAGAATGAATGGGAAAATCGATTTTCATTTGGGATTTTGTGAGATTCCGCCACCCATAATTCCTTAGAAATTTGAATACTTTCCGGCAAAAATGTGTCGATTCCGTATTTGAATATTGCCAAGGTTCTAATTTGAATTCTTCCAAGTTTATATACACTTTTGAGATTCACGGAGTTAGTCTCGCGAACGCCTTGCCACTCATGGCGGATTAAGCAACTCATCGCGACGCGATGGGGTCGATGGGGGGTGGTTGAGGTGCTATGCTGGAAGAATGGTGGGCAAATTGATTAAATTCCACACAATTGCTCCTCAATCTCGCATTCGCTACACAAACTATCTAATATAACTAAATAATAATATTAATAAGAAAGTTGGTGATAATGTTGAAATACATTTATTGCTATAATGTGAAAAGTTTTGCTATAATGTTCACCGTCAAACAGTGGGAAAGTGTTGTATGGCAGGGAAAGTCGTGCAGAACACCACAAGTTGCTTATACCAAGGAGGGGATGTTATAATATTCAGCAGTTGGCAAGAAATACACCAAGCAATACAGCTACCTTCAACACTCAACTGCAAGTGAAGTTGAGGATAGAGGTAATTGGAAAATGACGGTCGGGTGTGCGGTTGACGCTCTTTATATTCGCGATGAGGACTCCAATGGAAAATGAATGGATGAATTTTCATTGCATCCTCACATTCCCGACATTCCTGCACTTTTCTCCTCGCAGGAAACTCTCTCACCATCACCTTGAGATGGAGAGTAGCTGGCATTCTCACAGAGACTTCCATCTCCCATCCAACATTGAATTAACTCAATAAAGAAGTTTATATTTATCACCGAAGCACAAGGAATTTGATTAAAGAGCTCTTCAGTTTTTCCTCCTTTCCATCACAGCTAAACTTCTTATCCAAAAGTTGTGGATGAGCCAAAAAGAAAATCACTAGTTATTACGTGAATGTTTTTGCATCTTCAACTTCCTTGTGGAATTTTTCAATGAAATAAAATACTTGAGAGTTTCGGGATGTTTTGTGATTATGATATTTATGACGATTTTGTGATTCAAGGTTCAACAACTTGGAAATATGATGTGCTGTTTCATTTCTTTCTTGTAGAAAGGTTAAAAGACAAGTAAATAAATTCTTATATGCAAGAAAAAATTGTTATCTATTGAACAAAACAAACAATTTGCTGCCAATGAAACCTTTTATTTTACAAGCAGACAAACAAACATTTTATAAGAAGGGTTATGAGTTTTTTCCCATGAAACTATAAAATAAATGAACAAATTTTCTGCTTAAACTTTCTCTCACAAGGTTAAAGCAGAAACCTCATGAAATGAGTAAAGCATGAAAGGACTGACATTGTGGAAAGACACCGAGACAGGAAATTATTGTGATGCTGTGCCGGAGGAGCATCGAAATGAGGAGACACATCAACACCCTCCGTCTTTTCCATCCATCTAGCCATGGTTCGACACAGATGAAAAGGGAGGAATTTGCAGATATTTGTCAAAGTTACCATGAATTCCTTACTCACTCTGTCCTCTCGAATTTCACAGCATCTCCCCTCCGCGAGAATGCTCCTGGCCCCCCAAAATTGCTGGGAAGCTTTAGGATAAAATTAATATTTGTGCCAGATATTAGAAGCGAGGAATATTAAATTGAGGACATGCGAAACAATTTATTTAGCACGTCTCGTCTAGTGGCAAAATATTGCGCCTAGAAATTGAATTTCTGATTTCGATGTTAATAAATTGATAATATGATTGGCTCATTTGTTTGTTTGACAGAGAATTTGTTGTCTGGAATAGGGATTATAGCCGGGGAGTGAGAAAAAAGAACTCACCCCGCCACATTCCAATTCCCAGCATGATCTAATATCCTGGGGCATGATTACAAATAATTGAATTTGATATTGGCAGTATTGGGGCAAAATTATTGCACATTAATGAATCCCCATTTCACTCAATTGGAGCGCCAAAATACGATAAATTACAAAACACCCTTCAATATTTCAATCTATTCATGTGATTTGTATTCGAAGAATTTCGATAGGATTTCCTGTTAATTGATGAATTAATGGTATTCGATTGTTTTCAATTGCGCGCCACAGAAAAGGTCGGAGGATTTTCAAATATATTGCCATCAAAAATTCATCCGCCCCAATTTTATTGCCTAAAATATTTCTGAAAGCACTGAGATTTGGAGCTTTTCGCCTTACACCACGATTTATTGGGATGCTCTATGAAAAGAGATTAAATTGAGCAATTTATTTCATTGGCGTATTTTCAGAGAGGTGTCCATTGTGTTTTAATATTTGTTACCTATATAGGGATTATTTGTCATGGGATTTATTACTTTTGATATTTGAAAATTATCAAAGTGAAAATCGCTGAGAAAATATATTTGGCATCGCAATTGCCGAATCAGTGAGGATTTATGCATTTTTAATCTTCAAACTTGATTAAATTCGCTAGAAGCAAATCGACAGCGATTTTGATAGAACAATAAGTAAATTTATTTTAAGATATTTCATTAAAAATGAAAAATTATTTGGGTTTGCAGAAAATTCTATTAATTATATAGTCAAAACGTTTGTTGATTTTGCTCTGAAAGAGATAAATCCGAGCCTTTATCCCTACGATTAGATGAATAGACGGCAATCAGCTGTTTTTCTGAGCTTATCACCCCTCGGATTTCCTGATAAAAGCAAAAGTTCTAAGCGACGAGTCCACATGAAGAGAAAAGCTTAGCTTCACACTGTGAACCACAACGTAAAATTGGAGATGGTTTAGATAGAAGGTCCCAATGTCTCTTGCAAGTAAAATTTCTATTGTGCTCTTATGAGAGGAAAAGTATATGTTAGAATGTTACGTGCCACTTTGGCAAATGCTGGCACTCTTTTGGCGCACACACATTTTCCATTGTGCTCCAGCCACACAATCACCTTTCCCACTGGTGGCAATATATTTTACTTCTCTAATATGTTTCAAGCTCTCCTTAAGACAAACACTATATGTAGCACGTCCCCCACGAATGAGGAGGCGAGGCCTTGTCTCCGGGGCAGAGTTGAAAAACGATGCCGCACACAAAGTATCTAGAAACGATAAAGACACGAAAATAATTCTCTATATACAGTGAACGAAATTTATGTCAATTACGTTTCTCACATTCTGCGAATTTTCTGTGAAAATGCCAAAAGGACTCTTTTGCACTCCCATCTCGTACGCTTTTTAATTTTATATTTTTCCCAGATATTTATGACGATTTTACGCGTCGCACTCACATTGGGATGAGGAGCTCTGACTTGAGATACAAAACATGCTCTTTAAGGATTCTGGGAATGGGTCTACTGAGAATTTTCCCTCTGTGCTGTTGAAATTCCCCAGATTTCTCAAATTTTAGTCTTACGGTATCGTCAAAGACGCATATTGTCTCTGTGTTAAAACCGAGGGTAATTTGCGTAATATATCGCCTTGGATTAGGAGATATTCTTGACTTTTCAAGATATTCATTTTGTCTACCTTATAATTTAATGAGTAATTCTAAAGGTTTACACAACTTTCAACCTAATATCTACAGTGATCTAAAAAGCCATACTCTTTCGAAGATAGTGCCTCTCTAGAATGATCAGCTAATTTGTTGAAAATTTTCAAGTGATATATTTAATAAGTTACCTCTTCAATTTGCCACATATAACCTTTTCTTCGTGGAATTGCGAAAAAAGCTTTGAATTTTCTATTAAGCACCTACTTAATTATTTGCTACAACTTAATAGCATTTGATTAACTCCCGAGTTTGATTAAGGAAGATGATCCCACGGTTTCAGGGGTAGTTAATTAAAATCCCAACCCAACATTTGGGGGTGCTCCATAGTATAGCCAATAAATATCCATTTCAGGTTTCATCAATTAACTCCCTCACTTTATCTTCTCCCTCAGGTCAGATTCAACTCAGTTGCTGATGGCGGAAGGCACGGTGTTCTCCTGGTCGGAAGAGCTCAGACAAAAGTGTTTAATGTGTGTGGCGGATTCGCGTGAATAGATGATATACCGCAAAGGATGACAATGACGAATATTGGACTTTATGCAGAGACACCGGTAGAGGTATGAGGCTCTTCCCACCATCATCACACGCAATAATGTCGGAAGTTTCCTTGTTTTAGCCTCAGCGATCCTCAAAACGTCTCACATGAGCCCGATCGTAATTTATCATATGTGAGAAGTTGTGAATCTTCACACAAAGACGCCCTGTTCACGCTGATATTTCCGGTATTGATGAGGAATGCGTGAACATTTGAACCACCTCACTTGATTGATGGCCTTATACCAATAATTTTTGGTTGGAAAAAGTTCCCGAGAAGCAATTTTTCTGCTCACTCGCGTGATTATTCCCAGCATACCGGAAATTATACATTCTGATGAGAATATGAATAAATTCTCTCATCTGTGACTCTTTCTCGCTTCTCTCCCAGTATCCAATTCAGATGCTCAACGGGATACTCTGGTGCGTATTTCCTGCCAGAGAAATAGGCACGTCACCATGGCAAAAGCAGTATAGGTATAGGTGTATTAGGACAGGAAAAAGAGAATAATAGAGAATTCGTGCTTCACAAATGAAGTTAACATTAAATGGAACATCTTGGTGGTATTTTATATGGATTAATCCTAATTTTACCAGGAACCCGGTAGATTTTGATACATTATTGCCAACAGCTCTTGCGACAACACTTCAAAGACAACCATCAACATATGAAGGTGAATTTTATTTATTACTTTGGAGGCCTCAATGGAGGGAATTAAGTAAATTATTAGCATATACAATAAGGTGGTTTTATCAGGATAATTTTATGCAAATAAACACTCACAGTCAATGTGAGTCTGACATAAGTATCCGCAAAATTAAACAGCCTATATATTGACTATGACATATATATTCCCCAACATCTATTTTGCATTGTGGCTTTAATATAAAATAGAACCTCTTCATGGAACACTTCCTTCTTGGGCGACGAACTTTAATCGCCCACATCACCCTTCATCTTCAATTTATTCCACCACCTTCTCAAATCTATGGAAATATACGGGACATATGTATACATTATGTGAAAGTCGCATGCAAACTGCAAACATAAATATGATTAAAGCAGAATAAAACTGGGGGTTAAAATAAAAAAAATTGTCAGTCCTATCTTATAAGGATTCTCTATAATAACCCAATAAAGAAGGCGCGTCCCATGCATGGGATGAATCACTCACTTTTCACATAAAGATAAATTCTTATTCGTGATGCTTGGGAACTAATTAAAAACAACTCCTAATTCGTGATCTCTATACCTAATAATTTAAATACAACTCAAAAATTAATAATAAATTAGCTATTTAAACAAGTTTTCTACCTCGTTAAAATGTCGTAAATCAGTGGAAGTTTACTCTCCTGCACGGTTTCTCATGGCACTACATCAATTGGTGGTGAAGATGACATCATGATGGTGGCAGATGTATTGTTAGCAAGCACGAGTGGGATTAGATAATTTTAATTATGACTTGCTCATAAATTTCCCAAATCACACCACAATTTTCACAGAATTAACAGACACACCAGCCCTCATGTTGTGGCGAAACACAGAGTGATTCTCACTAACAGGTCTCACTGAAATCTGTCAGTTAATTAGCTAAATGGTCAGGACTCAGTGGCACAATTGCCACTTGACAAAGATTGAAATTTTCTCAAGATGGAAAATTTGGCAGCAAGTTGTAAGAATAGCTTTCTAATCTCGTTCTGTTCCAACCGCAGAATTGTTGCTTTTTGCACATGAAATGTGACTTGCTCCTTTAAGGCTATATACAGCCAATACTAAAGTGTGCTACTTCATCGCTTCTTGCTGGTCCTTGAGTTCCTGAACAAAAGCTCAGCTCATTCTCTCAGAAGTTGAACCACCGAAAGTGGGAGCTTTTCGTTTTAAAGCTTCCGAGAATTTTGCGTGCAGTGAGTTATGATTCACTGTATGGAATGAGAGACGACAAAGATTTTGGTACCAACTCCCATGCAAGAATACCAACTTGAGCCACCCATAATTCTATCATTGTAGTTCCATCGCAGCCCAAAGGTGGACCATATTTCATTTTTAATTTAGTGCACGAGAAGAAAAGAATCTGGAAAGTTGCTATGGGTTTTTATGAACCCCTCCAGACATTTTTTTCCACGGCCCACGATGAGAATTTAAGTGACTTTGCAGAAGAATTATAAAACTCATTCCAATTAAATTTGTATTCTGACTCATGGAGTTGGGAAAAGGAGTGAATTTTATTGCTCAACCCTCGCTGATAATAATCGTGGGAGGAAAATTTATATAATTAATGTGTTTTTCTGGTCGTTTATCCAATTGCCCGTCTCCCTGTGTGACTGTCTGTAACACGACCCTGTTAATAAAGAATGTGGAAATTTACTTGCTTTCAAATTCAGAAGAGTTTTATCAAAAACATAAAAGTTCATAAAAGTGGCTAAACAGAGAAAAGCTTGTAATTTGAAATATAATATTTTCTTGGTTTCTAGTCTCTGTTTCTACCATTTCTACAAATAAATTTAAAACTTTTCATTTGCAAATTGAGAAATTCAAATTAGTTTCATTATTGTTGAACATATTTATTTCGTGTTAGCATATAAGATAAATGCTTTCGATGCATAAACATTTTCTCCTCTTTGATGATAGAATATTACCAACTAAATTTTGCAAATGGAGAAAATTTAGTGAAGTTAAATTAAAGAAATTCGAAGAAATAGTTATAACAAACCGTTTCCATAGATTAATCAAACTTTAGAAATATTCTTAATTAATCATATCATAACTTTTATAGGAATTCAGTTTGAACTATAAGTGAAGAGACAAGATGACGATTCTAATGAATTTCAATCCATCACATTATCAAGTATTTTTTTTGCGTCACAGAGAAATTCTTATGACAGTGAAATACGAGCAACCTAAAATGATTTAAATGTTCTTTTTTAATGTTAGGAAAATGTGTGAAATCCCAGAAATATTGAATTCTAAACAGAATCAGCAATCAATAGAACGTTGGGGGGATTTGGTGAGGATAAAATGTTTAAGGGAAATATCCTGTTTCACCTTCCTCAAGTACTTGAAAGATATTTTCCCACTGAAGGTTATGAACTTTTTCCCACCATCCCTCAAAGAATCTCTCTGTGGTTTGAGGGATGAGAGAAAGTTTTGGTCTCACCATCTCCACCGCTAATGACTTATATTTTGTCAGTGGATGGAGGAATCGGAGAGAATGTGTGTGAGTACAGCCGGAGACTCAGAGTGATTTGTGCGGAGTTACGGAAGCCGTGAATTTTGCATCAGATTGGTGGAGTTGTTCAGGGAAAAAGCTCAGTCGCCCATCTCATGTGTGTTATAGGTATCTCTTCCTGGGAAAGGGCGTATACCGCAAAATGGTGCCTCGTGCTCAGAAGAATCTCATGGAAAATGGTACAAAATTGCCATGTTTTATACACTCTTTCCCTCCACCTCCACAGATACTTCCCACCATTCACCCCCACAAACAGTCTGCAGAAGCATGAAAGCACCAATAAATCACCCTCTTGTTTCATTCTGCTCGCGCCGCGATGCACAAAACAACCATGAGCACTCTTTCCACTCTGTTGTACTCCTGGCCACAAATAACTCTTGCATTTTAAGTGTTTTTCCTCACGTGCGTTTAGTGCTTGTTATTTTTCCACTCCAACCCACTCACCACAAATACATGTCCTCTTCAAGGGGCTGCCAAGTAGAAGCTCAGAAGCATATCGCACGTCCACGATTAAAGTGGCGGATCTAGATAGGGATTTACATGTAATAGCCGTCACTTTAATCCTGTACGTGCGATATGAAATATCCCAATTTTCCATCAGGTGCTTTTATTGTTCCCAATGAAAATTTTATTCATTCTGAAGATGGTCCTCCTTTATGACAATTTTAAAACAAATACAAAAAAGAAACGTGCACATCCCAATTCATGACTCCCGTCACCCCTTTGCAAGCTCCATCAGTTGATTTTTGAAACAAATCATTCGAATGAACTCACGAGCCTCGTCACAAACTCTTGTAACATTACTAATCTAAATATTTCTTCATCCAACGGAATATTTTATCATAATCTTGCTGCTCATGCAAATGGAAGATAAATATTTTGAGATTCAGGAAATGCTGATTTGTGCTTCGCCATGCGAAGTCAATACCGCATTGAGAAGAAAATTTTCCGCAGAATTTCCATGAAAAATTCAGAGAAATGTAGTGTGAAATTATGACGCAGTGAAAATGGCATAAAATCACAAATTCACGACAGAATCACACATTTGCGATAAAATTCTGCGGAGATGCGAGTGTAGACAATTTATCACCTAAGTTGAACACCCCTCGGCATTCTCGTAGAGTGAGCAGAAAATCCTCAAAATTGTGCCATCAGATCGTTTTTCCTCTCCTTTTCTGGCAACACAGAAAATTCTCTTCATTTTCCCACATATACACCAACTGGGGTGTTTAAGTGTGTTCGGGGGGTATTCTCCATGTTCCCGCGTGCTATAAAACAGCAATAAATTCTAAAAAAGGAGGCAAAGACGTCTCTCAGCAAATTTCCGTCCCTTGCATATGCTTTCCCCTCAATTCCAGACCTCAAATACCGAAGCTCTGCTTTCACCCTCCCAAGTAACTTGCCTCCAACTCGTCGAGAAGCTGGCTGAAATTGAGATGATGCGGTGTCTTATAAATTCCCCGATCATCATCATTACATGAACGTACATTCTCACATGGCAGGCAGATGAGGTGGTCAGGGCGATGGGGATGATTGATAGATTATGCTTTCATCACACCAACATACATATAACGTGTGAGTCTGAGGAGAAGTGGATATCCAAAAGCATTCACATTATTAATGATCGCATAATATTCCTGAAAAGGGAGCGATAGGGCTGCGCAATATTGAAGAGCGTCAAAGAAGAGATCCTTGGGGTGCAGAATGACTAGCGAAAACCTCCTCTATGGCATTGAACATATTGAGGGGTTTTATTGGGTCTCCTTGTGTTCTTATCATCCAATAAGTAGCAAATAATGTAATGAATATTACACATTCACCACTGCAAAGCTCCCACGGTGCTCCTCTTTTTTTATTCCGGACGCCCGGACTCTTTCACACTATTCTATGCATCTTTTATTGCGGTAGCATATGCAAATTGAACACGTAATCAGGAATATTGCTTCCCCATTGAGCACTCCAGACGCTTTCCTGTAAACACCCTTTCGCATTAATATTAATAAAGTTTATTTGATTTCAATGATTCTGAATATGTACAGTACTTGGTCTCTAACGTTAAAATTATATTTTTTATGCATTTTTTTCTTTTATTAACACGGTCATACATTTATATATACACGGGATTGATTTTTTATTCTTGTACATTCAAATTATTTCCTTCCACTAAGGAATAAATCTAAGGATAGTTTCGGATTATTTTCAATGGTTGTCATACAAAATTCCATTAACATTTAGTTACTGCTCAATTCAATATTCTTTTCCAGCACCAACTTGGATAAATCTAACATTGTGTCTTGGCTAAATCATTTTATGAACTGGGATAAAATGTTAAACTGTAGAATTTGAGAACAATTTATTACGAAAACAAACCAGCTCTTTAAAACCTTTTCTTAATTTTGTTAACTTTTATTATTTCACATTTTCCAAAAATATCTTGATTATATAACACATCGCATATAAAATTAGCTGAGACGCACATCCTATCCAAATCTAACTAAATCTCATCTCTTGGTGCTGGAATGAAGCTATATTTTGTCTATTAATTATCTCTTGTGCTCTTGCTTCTGACATGATCAGTTTATCTACGAAATGCCCTAATAAAGTCTTCATTGTTGAAAACTTTAAGCACTCACCATATCAATTTTACTTGCTTATCTTCGAAGTACAAACATTACCAACTAATTTCTCTCATATAATGCAATTTTAAAAACTGTTCGCTCACTTATCCTTGTCGAGAGACGAAGATTAGAGATAGAAGGAAAAAATTGAAGAATCTCGACGATATCTCAATGCCTGAGTGGAAATGGCTCTTAATTAATGCTCCAACAATGTGTCTGAGTTGTCGGATGTTGAGAGAAAAATTGTTGTGGGTCACACAGTGGAGGGCATATTTCCTTATCCATCGTCTCTCTAGCTCTTTACGAAATGAAAATTAATATGACAACGGTGAGTATTACAAGTCGCGTTGGTGCTGAAGATAGAACTGGATAACCATGACCAACATGATGTATGGCGGCTGGATTTTCACCTGCAACAGAAGGAAATTAAAACGACAAAACACGAATTTCACAGGAATTTCCTTAATCGTCGCATGATGAATTTTGCTCAAGGATGTGGAAAATGAATTTCTAATTAAAAATATTCGCTTCTGGGTGTTATAACAAGTCTCTGGGATTATGGTATAACATCGTATTTTCCCTATTTGTACATTCAATTGTGTATTTTCTGTAGACTATAGAGCAATTTTCCAACAAATATTTTGCCTCTTTAGTGCCACCCAAAATCCCATCCTCACTTGTATCTCTGACATGGGAATAAAATTCCCGAAGCAACATCCCAGTGACTGTTCGTTTCATCCCGGGCATGTTTTATTTCATCAGCGAGAGTGGAATTTAAGCTGTATGCCAGTAATATTTAATTTAATGTAAATTGAAATCCAATTAATGACACCAGCCAAGTTATTAGGTAATTAAATTAAAATTTCATTAAAACATTACACGCAAATTGAAGTGCCTACATAACAAAAAAATCAATCAAAGCATTTTCACTGATTAATTTCACAAACTTGTTTACTTAATAAAACCAACAACAGTTGTTCAATTTGGAAGGGGATTTTTCCTGAACTTAATATTAAAACATAAAGGCATTGTTACCATTACTAGCTATTCATATTAAAATTCTATAAATATAATTTTTGAACGTTCAAAGTATATTCACAATACGTTGTTAAGTGTTATCCAACGAGGATATTTATTATACTGCTACATATGTATATTATTATATTTCTAAATAATGATATGTGTATAACAAGGAATAATATTATCCTTACAAAAGACCTCCTTATGATCTGTTTTTGCGCTAAATTATTGAACGATTGTTTGAACAACACCAAAGCCATTTGTTTGAGCACATAGCATAAAAGTTAAGGAATTCCAACCACTCATCAACAGACGCCACCGCAGAAATCAGCATAAGAATATCAATAGCACTAGAGACCTTGGACCAACTGTGCATACTGATGGAGACGTCTGAAACATGACACACAGAGGGTGAGTTGCTGAATGTAAATCAGCAATAAGTGAGAACATTTTTCTAAATAAATACCACCAGACTCAGTGTTCTTAGTGGTGTTGAAATATAATTTTTCACCCATCGACCTTTTTCATTTCCTCTCGGTGAGCTCATTTTGTGGCTTCGCAGTCGCAAAGAGCGTGACCTTTCAAGTCAACCCCTCAGCAAGTGAGGCGACAATTCAATTTTCACCAATTCCTCAGCGTCATTGCCGATTCAGACGAATGAATTCCCATGTGGATTGAATAAGTGTGGTTGAGAATTTTTTTCATATACGAAAACGTACGAAATATCAATGACTTTTCGGAGGTTTCGTATAGCTTTGACTGTTCGGTCTTTCGTTTCTATCCACATTCAAAATTTGATTTGATGATTTTCTCTATTTATACACATTCTTGTGGTAAATTAAGTGAAAACGAGCAACGAGAGTTGTTGTGGAAATATGAAACTCAAATGAATTAAATAAACAGGCATATGTTTCAGCAAAACATTTAAAATTACACTGAAATTATTCTGTAATCTCAGATGAATTTGATTTGATTTATTTTTCATGCGTATGTTCTCTCAACTCTATTTCTCTAAAATCTCAACTCCCGTGAAACTTTTCACCAACTTATCGCACCAACTTATCGTACGCGCTTGATATTTTTATGCCAAACTTATGGAAGTCTTGTGGAAAATATGAGAGCTGCACGTGTGTGAGAGGTTCAAGAAAATGAACAGCGAAAGAAAAAGTTATCAGAGAGCTGCAGGCCATTTTTCTCTTCTACCCGCACATCTCTTGTTCTCCCGGGAAAATTGGCTCGCGGTTGAGTGTGAGGAAAATTCACCCTCACTTACACGGGATGTGCCAGGGACACCCCATCCGCACATAAATGAAAACAAACGAAGTGCCAAGTGAAACTCCTCATGGACTTCCCATCAACATGAAAGCAGCCTCCATTGAGGGAAAAAACGCGGGGAATCGGGTTGGAAAATATTTATGGAAATTGGTCTTTTTGTTTGCAAATACTGAAAGTTTTCTCAATGGAGTAGGAATGTCATACGAAAAACTCTTGGAACAGGGATATCCTTGGATCTCGCAAAATCATTCATTGACCTTTGGTCGTTATCCAAAGGGTATAGAGTTGAAATGAACCTATGTTATGCTTATGCAATAATTAGAATATACATTCAAATTAAGCATAGTTCATATAGTAGTTTCTAAGTTAAATATATGTATACTAAGTTAATTGCTGTTAAAGTTACTGATAGAACATGTTGGTGTAAAACATTTATGGAAACATCTTAAATATTTCAAAATTTATGTACAACATTGTGGTTTCACCTGCAGCTTCTGGTTCATCAAACATCTTATCATTTGCACACATTGTGTGATGGACACTTTGTAATCATGCTTAATATATTATGTTTAAAGCTTCAAACAAATGAACAACTAATCACAAAGCATTTCCTTTTCTCGTTGCAAAGTTTCAAAACTCATCTGCTTCAGACTTTTTTATTTGGGGGAAAAATACATTAACAGCGATACAATTCTCTTCAAGATCAATTTCTATCTGTGGTGCTAATGTAACTTGAGAACCTATTCTGAGAAGAAATCCCGCGTTATCTCAGGCCTGAAAGAAGCATCTCTGTACGATGGGGGACCAGTGAAATCCCCGATGATTGAGGAAACATTAAATTTTTTGTGTGTGCTACACACGTGTGTGTTAAAATGTACCAAGACAGCACCATTAGATGGCAAGAGGGAAGCGGGATAAAGCTCTCTTGATTAGCACAGTTTGTGGCTCGTGTGCTTCGGCAAGAAGGTGGGTGGAGTATTCTATGTAATGTTGTTTAATCAACATCTCTTTTGGATTTCTACAAGATTGAAAGTGAAATGATAAGAGAAGGGAGCTAAATCCACCAGGCGCCTCCGCCACCAGGCGCCTCCATTGGGCATTGGAGACTTTACATCATACCGGCTTTTCATGCACTCTAAATCCCACATTTCCTAAATTATACGCACCACCAGCGATTCTTATGTATCCCCCTCACTCATCTCCCCAAATGTCCAGAAAGGCAAATGACGCGGAAAAATGTGTTAAGCGAGAGAATCGCTTCGCCCTTCACCCACTTTTGCAACTTGATTACATTTTGGCAGTTATCGCCACATTTTCCGAGTGAAATTGACACAAAAGAGAATTCGTAGTGATTGGAATGCAGAAAGACACAGTATATTAATTCGCCCGATTATCCTCTTTATTCCAATTACCAATGGAATTCGTATTCGCTTTCGTATTGGCAAATCATGAGGCAAATTGAGCCCACCAAATGCAAATCATTTCCTATTTCCACCGAATGAGTAAAATTGTCTATTGCTAAATCCTCGTATTATATTAAATTGACAATTGCCTTATCTTTCACGCACCCACTCGCTTTGTAGTTGAGATTTTCTGACAAAGTCTCACAGATATTGCAAGGAAATTGAGAGTTAGATCGGATTGAAGATGAGAAAATTGGTATATTTTGGTGTTCTCTGAATGAATATAAAATCCAGAATCCTTATTCACAACAGAAGAAGAAAGCCTATCAGGACATTTATATTACAAACATGTAAGCGAAAGGGTTAAATACTTAAAATACTGGAGAAAATTTGCTGAGATGGAATCGAGGACAAATAAAAAGAGATGAAACTTCCCTCATCTTTTTGGGTCAAATAACATTTTTCGAGCATCTGTGTATAACTTCAGATTCATTTGAGAATTCAAAGCTAGAACCTCTTTCAAGCCTTGCCAGCCAATTCACGTATATTTTCCAAAGAATTTTTCCACTGTTTCTCTATAAGGACTTCTCATCACGATAAAAAAAATTTGGTAAAAACACCGTATGTTGTGATTACGAAGTAGAAAGAAAATGGTGAAAATTAAAAGTCAACTTTACCCTGTCTTCTAAGAATTCTTTCAAGTCAACATGAAGATTATTTTTTTTTTATTAAAATCAGAGACAGAATGGGTCAGTGGCTTCCAACCAACTCATCAAAATAAACTCTCAGACTCTCTAAAAGGACATGAAATCACTAACAGCTGGATTTACTACAGAACGTCACTTTAATTGAAGACGTCGTGCTGCTTTAAAATGTTGCCCGCACCCATGAAAAAGCTCAAACTCTGCAATCTCTTACATAAAATGCAGTGTATCGTGACATGTGGAGGGTTTTGCGAGGTATCGAAGCGTAAAAGAAATCAATTTAGTTCTTCATGTCAAATAAATGTCTTTCATAACAATCACTTTAAGATATTTTCAGCATTCTTCATGAATACTGACGCAATATCATTATTTCATCTCTTGTTTCAAACATGACAATAAGATCCTTCTGAGGTATATTTTTAAATGTGTTGTTGAGATCCAGTTCCTAGAATAAGCTTCATATATAATAACTTAGACAAATTTGTCATATTGAATTATGTATATAAAATCATTTGAGAGAACGATGTCATTTAATAAAAAGTTCATTTAAACGAGTTCTCAGAAGCAATCAGATGGAGAAATTGTCTCTTATTTGTCATGGTGAAAGCAATTATTTTGTCACTATCATTCATCTCAATATATATAATACATATATGTTTTTGCTATAGGTAAAGGACGTTGTATCAATTGCAATCCAATTCGTATTTATCACTTTGGCAGCTGCTTCTCTCCCCAAAGAACAACAAGGTATTAAATTGACACGAGTATGCGGGTGAAAATTGGAAATTTGCTCTACTACCCTCTTGGGGGAATGGAAAAAGTGTATAGAGATCGAAAATCAAACCAGACGGTCATCCGACAAGCCACAGTGTAAATTTCACATGAGGTTTGGTGGGTGCTTTCAACGGTGATCTCTCGTCCGAAAATAAATTATATCCCCCCTCATCCCCCCACGAAAAATCCCTGGCGCACTCTCTGGTGGTGACAGGATGGGAGAGAGACTGTAATAAATGGCAATTGAAACGTGTTTCATCGATTACGTGTATTCCATATAGCATCACATTCATGAGCTTTTGGGGCGACACGTGATGCCGGAGGATGAGGGGGTGTCTTAAAAGATTGGTTAGTTGGATTGATGTGGTTTTCAATGATATCAACCTGAAAGCCCAGGAGAGCAATTATTCTCCTGTATGAGATATGTTGAAAATACATTGGATACAGCACTCTCAGATTATCACAGAACAGAAAGTTGATACTATATGCATATATGTATACTGAGAGAAACTTATAGGTCTAACTAGAAAAAAAATGTTATAAATTAGGTTTCTTATTGTATGATTATTATGTCATTGTATAAACTGATTAAATATATTAAATTACAATAAAAAATATTTATTAAAATTAATAAATTAATTTCTTCTAAGGTTTTTCTTCGAAAGAACAAATTTTTAATTTCAGTACTAATACAGTCTTAAAATAAAAATTAATAGACAGTTTAGATATGATTATTTTTGGACTCCTGCAGTCATTTATGTACAATGGCGATACATACTACTTAACATAAACACAATTTACTTCTTAATATATGAAGTTTCCCATAAGATATTCCTAATTGCGGTATCTCATAAACACATGGGTCAAATGGACAATCTCTTGAATCCCACTTACCATTGAATATGTGGACAACTGTGCTGGCAGGGACGGCACTGTTGGGCACACATGAATAGTTTCCAGCATGTGTGTAGGACGTCTGTTCAATCAGCAGCTCTGAATAGCGATTGTCTGCCTCTGTCGTCACATTCACACCTCGATCAGAATCGTAGTTAATCATACGGTTGTTATGATACCAAAAAATATACAAGGGAGGCTCGGTGCTCTGTTGCACTCGACATGCCAGTCTCAAGGTCGAGCCAGGCTTCAAGTACTTCTCAGCTGGGCCAGTAATCTCGGCTCTTGCCTCTGAAAATAATTTTGTTCCCAAAACCCCAGACAGGGTGGTAGTTCATTAAAAATTAGTGTCTGCACTTTGGAGTGGCTTTCGGGGAGTGATGTTGGCCATCTTAAACAATGTGGCACAAGAGGATGAAAGCTTAAGATGAAAGTGAGGTAGTATAAGACAACATATTACCCGTCATTAAGTATTTATTTTCAGAGCACTATTGAGACTTTTTCATGTGCCGCCATAACAGTGAGGTGGAAAATTGCGAAAATATGCACCACTCCGTGGTGACAGGGCAAAAGACTGTCATTCTTGCTTCTCTTTTAATTTAATAGCTCATCGTAAAGCGTAATAACTTTATTCAGTTGCCAGTGTATGAACATAAAAGCCCTCAGCACAGACACAATGGAAGTTATCGGATCATTTTATGACAAGGACAGAAGAAGCTCATCAGGGCCCCCTGGCCCTGGGATGCTCACTTGTCACCATGAGAAAAAGCTCATCGGAATAATCTGTCCGTCTCCCCCTCACTTTTCCATCATATATCTTTGCCACATGAAATTGACATATGCCACATACATAAAGTGCGAGACAATTCTGTGGCAAGTGATCGTAACTCTAGGACTAATTACATGATTCACAGATTTATACAATAAAATACTCACCCACAACATCTAATTGAATCATAATCGACGATGGGGGATGCGAAGAAACCTGGCACTCATACACGCCTGAGTCCCTCAGTTGGACAAATTTTATTTGCAGAGTCCACTCCTAGGGGAAATTCAATTAGACACGTGTGGTAAGATTGTCATGTCGTATGGATTCAATGTTTCATGAAATTGTATTTTGTGGGCTGTTTTCTCAAGTATTTTGCGGAATCTTTATCTCGATTGCTGGACGCTTCAAATACGGCTTTAAGCAATACAATTTTTATAATAAATTAATTCACTCTCATTTTTTTTACTAAATAATGCTTAATTCGTTTAAATTTTATTAAATTTATAAGCAAAAAATGAACTGTTATGAAATTAAAATCTGGGTTAAATATATAATCAAAGCTGGATTTTTTACAAATTGATGGTTCACTTCAAACAGCAAACCAAATCAATAATCCAGCCACATAATTTATGGAGAATATTCAATAACAAACAGATGAAAATTCTACATTTAGCATTCTCAAATAGAATTTATTTGCCATCTGAAATTAATGTGACCATAAATATGCGTTAGAGCAGTATAGCACAGGCCAAAAAAAACATAAGTAAATGAGATTTTGGGTGAAATCCCGGAAATACAAAGAAAAATGTTTATCCTAAATTCCAATCGAAAGCAATTACACACAGTATAAATTTAATTGCCATTTTTCTTCCAATTCAATAAAACACTAAATAATGGCACAAGGGTGAGAGTTGAATGGAATTCCAGTTGAATTGGATATTTTTTCGATATTCAACAAAAGATATTTAACAAATATATAAATACAATTAATGAATGCCAGAACTTTGGGGTGAAATTTTATGGGGATGGATATAATTGAACATTGCTTGCATTCCTTCGGCATCTGCTCTATATATGGGGGTCCAGAAGGACGGGTTGGGGTAGAAGTGGAGATAAATCTACTCATTGAAACTCACGTCAGAGTCTTCTCTGTGGATGGCGTTGAAGCGTTCGTCACTGCTGTATGTTGTCATGCCCACTGTGAGCAAATGATATTCGTCTTTACTCCTTCGGATCCAGGACACCTTGAAATTAAAATCATTTCTTATGTCATTATCTTCTTTAGCACCGTTTCCGAAACCCTTCCCACATGCATCACGCACCCCCATTTTCAACTGCCGGGATCACTTAAATGTGCTTCAACCGTCCATGATCTATATCTTCTTCCTGGCAATGCGGGGTGGATTGTGCGAAAAGAGAAAAATTATCCCATTAATATTCACGTTCCTTCAGAGTGGCCCAACCACTTGGCTTCAACTCCCTCCCTGGCGAGAGAAAAGACACCAGAGCTCGAAGGAAAAAAAGCGTAAGAAAGATGTAAAAAGCTCTTGGCGGAATTATAAAACTCGCCCCGATTTGGCGACGACATGGTGGATGGCTCACTTGGAATTAGATGTCAGAAACGATGAAAAATTATGCTAGAATCACGCTTTGTCTCCTCGCCTTCTATCCCTCCCCCTCAATCCTGCATCAAGGACAGTTTTACGTCTTTGATGTCCTTTGCATTTTATCCAACATGCTAAATTTCGTCCAGTTTTGGCTCTTGGCATAGATTTAAAATGTTTTAAATGGATACTGTTGGGTGAGTTCTTAACCACATTATAAGTGCTTCTTGAGATCTCGTTAAAGTGAGATCCATTTCAGCACTTCAATATTGCGAATTTTTCCATAATTCTTCTTCGGATGACATATTTTAAGTGGAAAGTCCTACTGTGTCACAATATGGAACTTGCAACTCAGTTTAGCAAAAGATAAATTACATTTCCAAGATGAAGAAAAATTTCTTTAAATTCTATTAAAATTTTTGCTAAAGATAGGTAGGTATAGATATTATGAGTGAAGTCTTTTCATTAAGGTGGCCGACACGATGCTTAAAGTAGATATAACAATTCATTGGAAAATCCCACTAGGTATATGAAAAAGTAAATGAGAACATGCAAGGGAGCACCACAGAAAATGAAAATGGATTTTATAGACTTTTCGTCCATTCAAAATGTGTCTGGCCACGTGAATGTGGGATGAAATGAAAGCTCAAAAGTCCATGAGATGGGGATAATGAATTAAATTTCTATTCACTTCACACATTATTGCATTTCATCCAAATGTTTCGATTAGAGTGGGGAGGGGGGTTGAAGTTTAGAATGGGAATAAGATAAATAGTTGAAGTCAAAGACCAACTTCTCTTGTGTATGCAGTATTGAAAGGCACCGTCGGTGTAAAAGTGTAAAATGTGCACAAAAGGAGAGGGATTTCAAGTTTGGCTTGTGGATGTGGTGGGAAAAGTTGTTTCCAGACTTTATATTTAATCCATTCGTTTTCTCAAAACTAACACCCTCATAAACTCGCATTCCAACCCCGTATAGCACCCAATAGTGTAGCTTTCAATCGTCACAGAAGTTCATCCTTTGCCCGGACGCCCTGACCCTCAACCCACCTTCGCACAAACGACTCATGATCAATATAGCCTCAAGAAAGTTTGAAAAGCTCTATAGATTGTGAAACTTACCACTCCTTCACCAATGTTGTGCACAGTACAGGTCAACATTGTGGATGTTGATCCGATTTGTGTTGTCACTGTGGTGTAGTTTTGTGTTCCGAACGACATTTCTTCCAATTCACTATCCCCATTAATCGTTCCGGAACTGTGAATGTCATCACTATTTCCCAATTGATTCTCCTGCTTGTCCATATTTTCTAAACTAATTTCTTGCTGTTTACTCCTCGTACCATTCTCCGATGTCCTCCGTCCACTCGTCACTCTATCACTCGCCACAGTTGGCTGCACCCTTGCACCGGAAATTGACCCATTGGCCAGACCCAGTGAGAAGTCAATTCTTGCATTTGTCTTGTTCTTTGGCGTATAACTATAGCTGATTGACACATTTTTTATGAAGCGATTTGTTATGTTGTGGCCCACAGAGAGGGTCTGGGGTATCACATCCGTGATAGCACCAACATTTGTACCTTTCGGGAAGTCGTGAATCGCTGCAAGACCTATAAAAATAAATTTGAGGGTACAGAGATTTATTTCGCGGAATTCTACTGGGTTGCTCACTGAATATATAGCACGGACGCGAAACTACCGTGCAAAGCTCTTTTATTGCACCACTCATTGCGGAAGTGTTGCGGTATTCATTGCATGGTTGACAGAGGATGGAATTCTTACATAAATCATCCTGGAATGTGAATGTTAATTAATTGGTAGTCGGAATTCTCACCTAGCAATCTATTCTTTTTTGTAAAGTCTCTGACTACCTACAGGACAAGTTGGCAAAAGAATTTGATTTATAAATTATAATATTTGGTTATGTGGGTTGTGTAAAGGGATTTTCGCAATAGCTCTTGCTCTTGACATCATGCAACGAAATAATTATACCGCGTCGCGTATTACAATTACACCATCTGTGCGATGAGAATTGTTGTATCCATGAATTATGTAAAAGCATCCGCACTTCCGTAGAAATGTTTGTCGATGCAACAGAAACTTCATCACTTTGTTTATCGCAGTGACTCAAAAACAGTGAGGTGTTCTACAAAATCAATCCTTTCCCTCGTAGCACCCACATCATTATCGGTGCATCATTTTATCCCTTTCAAGCTGCACCTTATATTAATTGCATATAGAGTACATATTTCACATGTTTCGCTGATAGATTAATTTTGTTATGTATCATTGGATTCGCTATTTTAGAAAATATAATTACTTGTCACCATCACATCCTGTACTAATTATTTGCTTCGTCACACAGATTCAATAGAGAGAAATTCTATATCCTTTGCAGGGGGAGGAAATTTAATCTCCCACTCATGATTTACTGCTCAAGTTTTGCCAAGCACTAAATTATCACTTGGATAAATTGACAATCTCATCCGAACCGGGTAAAAACGGGTTGAATTGAAAATTAATTGAATTGCTGAAAAACACAGTGAGGTTTGCAGATTTACCCCCCAATTCTGAGATAAATCTTTAAGTCTTTAATCTTTAAATCGGCCTTTAAAGGCTGATTCATATTCTGAGATAAAGATCTTTAATTTTAAAGTGTCAAACGTCTTTAAATTTTTAAAGTTATAGATTTGGAATTCTACGCTAAAGTTAGACTTAAAGCTGTCAAATGTCTATAAATCGTCTATATAGTTTAAAAGCTGCTCGCGAGGACCTTTTAAACCTTTAAGTGACTTTATGGACCCAATACTTGAAGTGGCTGTATGTTGTGCTATCAAGAATGAACTCCTGAACAAAATTCGGGAGAGAAATCTTGCGTGAGTACTGATTAAAAGAAAAGTCAGCATTGATAAGAACTATTTCAGCCACTCTCAAAATTCACGAATGAGGTATTTAAGGGATGAATCGGATCCTTTGGTGTTCCGGATATTCATCAAAAACTACCGTCTTCCCCAATACTTAATTCTGGATCTAATTATCTGGCTCGAAGGGCTCGAATCATTCATTCTTTGAAACCTTTTTGAGCACACAGCGGCGGGCCGGACATCACGTTTGACACATTTGACATCTTGGATAATCAAATTTCTTTACTGCCGCTAAAGGCTATTTTATCCGAAATTCCTATATCTCGGAATGTGAAATCTTTAGTGTCAAAGTTAAAGCTTTAAGTTAAATCTTTAGATGTCTTTATCTCAGAATTAGGGGGTTTGATTTAGAAAGTAGAAATGGAATATTTTTTTTAATTGCCGACTAGATATTTCCTCCTTTGCAGGAAAAATTAATTAAGAGATAAGAGTTGTGACCGCAATACTTAGAGTAATTTCTGCCAATTTTGTCATAATCATTCTCGTGGGAAGAATTTTCACACAAAACTCAATTATTGAAATCTCAAGGAGCTGAAAAAGCTCCTAATTTTTCCTGTAACTGCAATATCCGGTCTTCTATTCAATTTTTTCTTCGATCAATGAATATCAATGTCTTGGCGACTGAACAATTGCCGTGTGACAGCACTATTAGGTTGATACCTACATATACACATTTATAGATAGATGCAATTGTGTTCTTCCCGTTATTTGACAAAATAAATATAAATCTCTTCCCTGAAGATCCAAATTCATTTTCTCTCATAGAATCATTCAGAGCAAAAAATAGATACATACAAGTACAGAATAGAAAACGGTGAAAACGGTGAAAAGCATCAATTGAAAGTATAAACGATTTTTCAACAAATAATTTCTCTGGACTGGAAGGAAAACAGATAAATTCCTCTTCACGCCATCAATTCCATTGAATTGATTTATTTTCTCTCCTCTCGCTTGAATCATAGAATTTCGGCAAAAAGCGCTGTTATATCCAGGATGTATTGCGATTTTTATTGCAACATTTCCAATTGAATTGCGGACTCCGCAGCCGAGTGAGAGGCAGAGCCTTTGTTGGTCTTGTTGCCTTGAAGGAAGAGATTTCTCATGTAATGTCTATTATTGTCTATTTGAGTTGTGTATTTAATCTGCAGTGTAGCCTTTCAATTGAAAGTGGAAAGCAATTGAGAGGTGGGAAAGGGATGATCAAAATAACCAGAATGGATTCTTCAGCGTCTTCAATTCCCCCGCAAATTTCCCCCATTGCAGACTTTCCAAATATTTTCGCATACAATCCTGAATCGTGTTTAATTTTGGGCGATACAGAAGGCGTGTTTACACAGGAGATTATTTTCCTGATTTCATTGCACAAGAAGGAAACCGAATTGGGAAATGGTAGAAGCGACTCAGAGGCGAGCTGGAGCGGAAAAATCATGCCGCGCCGAAATGGAAAGACACCCACCAAAGAAAATTTCCTTTCCAAATCACCCCAAAAGATGTTAAAGACTGTGAAATAGTATTAAGCATTTATTCATGATGCCCGCTGAGGATTCCAAAAAGCCAACATTTGCATCGTGAATTGTGCATTCATTTGCTTATGCTGGTTTCTGCACCACAATCGTGCCACGGAGATAGAAAGTTTGCCTCCTTTTATATTTATGAGCATAACATAATGGTGCGAGTTGCAGACGAAGAGCTTTCAGCTTATAACAAAATTATGCATTTTGCATGCAACTTATACTGTTCCTGCTGAACCCGCTTTCCTCTTTCTTTTTTTTTCTTCACCCAACCCTCAGCATGTTCCACTTTATGCATTTGCAAGTTTTTCCATACACAACTGTATATGTTGAGCAATTGCATGAGGATCATTCGCGCTTTTGAGATCACACAGAGAACACAAGGGAATGTACATAACATTTCAGGAAAGCTCAGGCCGTGTCCTGACATGTTGGGGGAAATATATAGAGAATTCATTTGCACGCACGAGAAAGACACAAAAAAGGTCACTAATGAATTAAACATGGAGTAAAGTTGGAGCTAGATAAATAAACTCACCCTCAATGCTTTTGCAAAGCAATGGAAATGCTATGTATAGAAATAGGGGATGTTTGGGCAAATGTGGGACAAAAATTATATGAAAAATTATTAAAATTGAAAGGGATTTCTTAAATTAAACAAAGAAATATAATATATAAAAGAATTATTTAAAAAATATTGAAAGTTGAAGCAAAAACGTGTAAATTCAATTATGGTTTTTGAATGTTATGTACTCTACAATGCAATACAAAATAAAAGCCAAACCGAGCTTCTATCTTCACTTCATGATTTATGTGGCAAAAAAACCGTATAGTGGAAAATTTAAGCTCCCGCTTTTCAATTTAATATAATCAGTAAACACAGGAATAAAATTGAAATTCGAAATTCAATAAGCAAAAAAAATTGCACTTGCTTTATTAAATTACAATGGATCCCCCACATACAAGCATTAAGCACCATTTAATTGCTTGAATTGGCTTGGATAAATGTGGGTCATGTTGGTTGTGAAAGAGGCACAAAAGCTGCAATTAATAAATCATGTGTTATCTAATTCCTCATAAATTCCAATCAAAAGACATTGTAGTGAAATCAATTTTGTGGACTATGATTGATTTCCAATAGGCTTATAAGTCGAACAGAATGGCCCGCTAACAGGTTGTTGTCAAGCTTCCACAATGCCTTGAGTACAACAATCCCCGCGAGAGGTGGAGGTTTGAGGCCAAACAATAAGTATTTGACTTACTTTTTTATGCACGGAAGTAAAATAAATTCCTCCGGGGCGCGCACACAGTCAGTGATTTAGAGAAGAGCGCCTCAGCCTTACGTTGGGGCCCTAACACTAAATCACTATACGGTCATAAGAGTCATGCTATAAATCACCCCGTGATTGGCACAAGTCACGAAATTACCTATTTTTTTTTCGTACGTAATTTGCCCTGTCCCACATCCACCCATAGAGATAATCAAACAAATTATTTGCCAGCAAATTGTGTGCGGTTCGACTTCAAATGAGTATAAATTGTACAATTTATTGTCAAATAATTGTCAAATAAACAGAAAACTAATAAAACGTTCCGATGCCCATGCTGAAAGTGTATATTGATTTCTATACTTTGCTTTTGCTCCATCGATGCTGTCTATACATATTAGAGGGGAGAATGAAATGCCATCGTTTATTTCTCAATGACGCTTTTGTGGGTGATTACAGATGAATCCCCCTTATACTGATCTCGTTTTACACGATTCTCCGTAATCCATCCAATTTTCCTGGAGGCCTTCCATTATATTTCCAATTTGTGTGGAAAAATAATTAATTGTATATAGATATATTGACAAAATTATGTGTTGTTCGTCAGACTACCTAAGCCTAAGCCCTAAGGGGTTAGTAACGGAACCTACGAGCTCCACGTGGCGTCATTATTTGTATGACTAATGAAAGCTCCTTCGAATGAAAGTGGATTGATAATCAAGCACACACCATCATTCTTCTTGCGGGCTTTTCAATGGACCCGCAAATAGGACTTGTATACATTTTCACTTGTGTTTTTCCACCCATCATTCCCCCCCTTCCTCCAAAAGTCTACACAAAAGAAGAGAAAAACAACAAGAGAAGAAGCATTTCTTTGATTGCCATCTTCCACCCAACATATATTATAGTATTTCAGTCTCCTTGTAGTAACAGTAGTGATAGGATGGAAAAAGGGGGGAAAATTTATTTGAATTTCCTTCCGACTAACCCTCAATGCAGACATTCATCGATGTGTGCCCTCAACCCGGCCGTGGAAAAGTTATTCCGTAAAACTTTCATAAGTGTCTCTGGGAATTGCGGAATGAATGAGAGAAGGCGTCTCGGATTCGGCTCGACGGCGCCACCAACGTCTATGACGAACCACCAAACCCCCTTAACTTTGGGGGGTGTTAAAACTACGGAGGAGGTAAAAGAAAAGAGAAGGAAAAAACAAAGAATTTTATGGCAACGTCCAACGAGTAATTTTCTCTCCAGAAATCGATACTATATATAACACAGAGTGAGTTTACAAGAGGGAGGACTCTGTGAGGCCCATGAACTTCCAATCACCCCTACTGACTATATTTACGAGACACCCTCACAGTGGCACCGTCGGGGTGGACTATGTGGTGAGGTAAAAGAAAATACAAACAACCCACCGATCACCATGATTTTATAATTCACCATAAATTTCCACCTTATCTCCTTCAACCCCTTATTTACACGACAAGACAATGTGGCGGAGAATATCAGGCGAAATAAAATCATCATCGCGATAGAAAAAGCTGAATCTGCAAGACTTTTGCATTTTATTTAAGCAGAGAACGATAAAAAGGCGGAAAAGATGAATTTGTTTCAAATGGTAACGACTTTTCCAACAGATATGATAATAGGAAAAATGCATTGGATTAAATGTATTTATTAAACTTGCATTATAAAGCAAAATTGTTCTGTGGAAGAGCGTTTTTAAAATTCAAGCTATTCAATCAGTAATAAAAAGTATATTCTTGACAGTTTTAAAATATGATTTTCTTATACTTTCAAATAATATTATAACAAAAAAATTGCAAGAAAAAGCTTTATATAAATTTCATTCTTTTCCTCTATAATTCTCCAAAAAGCGAGTTTTTAGCGTTTGCACATAATATTCCACTGACACCAAAATTTATAATCATTTCAAATTAAATCTCAAAACGTTTACATGGATATAAATTTAATATTCATTAAATTTGTGGCTCGGATTAGGATATTTCTGTTGTATTGCAATTAGTGTCTGGAATTCAAGTAATTTTCAAACAAATAATATTTACATTGTGAACTATATAGGGGTTGGAATCGCAAATTATAATATTTGCATCATCAAGCATCAAATGAATAAAATCCAATTACGCGAAAGCCCGTGAAAAGTCCAATGAAATTTTAATGTTACAAATTCTCTCGGCTTTAAATTATAATGTTGTGTATCAAAGATTGATGAATGGAATAATTATCTTTGAATCTCATTGCGCCATACTATATTTTGGCAAAGTTTCTAATAAAATTAATCATGCAGGTGTAATACTATATGCAGTATGATAGAATTTGAATACTGGCAATACTCGAAAATATCAAATATTCAAATGCTCGACATAAATATGGAAATATCATTATGCTTAATGCAAGGCATCAAAATACATCCTATTGTATATGAGGGTGTTGTTTCCCATTTCATTTGGCCTACATATCTGTTTGACGAGGGTGTGGGGGTGGTTTGATATGAGGAATTTTGGAAATACAGTGTGAATAGTAAATGAAACGTAAGTCTTCGGTGAGATTATAATAATTAGAATTTCACTGGCATTTTGAATGTTCGACTACAATTGTAGAAAATGATAATTTCATGATTGATTGAGACGATTACATTGCCACAGAACCCCATAATCTATTAAATAATACAGAGTGCTTTTATCGGAAAAGGAAAATTACACCATTCAACGGTATCACATTGTGTAATAATTCAAGATACACCTACACTGATGTTATGAGATTACATTTAGGTCCCAAGTTTGATTTCTTTTGGCCGATTTCAGAACATCATTTCCCGAATTGAATTACAGAAATCGTCCATTTCACTGCCTCCCCCCCAACATAAGAGAGCACTAAGAGACGTCGTTAAATATTTCATGAATGACTGAGAACAATAAAGACAAGACATCAACCAATTAACTGCCATGGCGACTCACTTATGACATTTGAAGAGAATAGGACAGAGGAAGCAGTTGAGAAACAATCCTTGTCTTCCACCAAGAAAGGTATTTTATATGGATCAATTAAAGTAAATCTCGAGGGCTTTATTCAAAATTCATACAACTCTATCTTCCATCTTTTGGAGAAGATATACCTTACTTCTGTCGTATCGTAAAGGTGTGCATCATTCAAGTGGCCAATAACAGTGCTTGTGCTGGAGGACTGTTAAATTTTCTCAATTCAGAAGTGAAATTTGAGCCAAACTCAAATTCACAAGTTATATGAAATAGTTGTATGGATGGATACGGAAGTATCTGAACAGGAAAATGATTGCAAATCATCATTTGATAGCAAATAATGACTATATTGATATTTTTTGTAGTCTTCTAAGTTCTAGGAATCTTCTTAAAAGTTCACTTTCATTCTCTTTCAAAATAATTCTTTCATAAAATTTCCTCCTTGCTGTAATCTTTGAAAGAACTTCAATTTCTCACCATTTATACTTCGCCAGAATGAGTCACTCTAGCTTTAATGTCTTGCAGTTTATACTCTTTTAAGCTACACGAGGACAATTCGCACGATCTCCTGTGAAATTTCCAGTGTAATCAAAAGTTAATGAAAAATTCAACACATTCCGCATCATCGACGTTAAATGTCCAATAAAGGGAGATTTTATAACATAATTACTAAATGGTATAGTAAAAATTGTCATCCACGAGAAAAATCAATAAACCGAGGACAATCTCTCTGGGATGATATTTTTCCCTTGATAAAGTGGTATCTGCATTAAAAATAAATCAGCAAGATTTTCACAAGGATTTTCTCATGCTTTTATCCATCATCATGGGTTGTCTTCTCTAGGAGATGGGTGAGGGTCCTCTTAGCATTTCTGCAGCACGCCCGTCCAACGTGGCGTGAAAAAAGGAAAGTGGAGGATTCAGGGAAAAATGGGCAAACACCCCAATGTGAGAGGCCAAAAGTGACACGAAAAATGTACCCAGGCAACCTCCTGACCAAGGTGTTTAGGAGACATACAATTTAATATTTTCCACATAATTATCTGCTCTTAAGCTGTTGATTCATTTTGGAGTAGGGGGATGTTCATGTTGTTCTTTTATGTAAAATCCCTAAACATTCTCAACGTATGTTGTCCAACCATCTTGACCTGGACGTAGACCACAAACGCCGCAGATTAAAGATGAACAAGTCGTGTGGCGAATCGTGTCTGGGGGTGGCCTTGGGCTGAAATTGCTTAGAGAGATGTGGCATATCATTTGGAGAGAGAGAGAGGCCTACGAGGCCGGGATGACGGTCAGGGTGAGTGGATGGGGTAATGAAGGAAGAATAGACGAGAATAACCACAATGAACCACACACCAGGCGGCATTTATGCTCCAGCTTTTTGCCCCATCAGTCGAGAGATTTTGGGGTGTGACCTACAATCACTTGTACAATACTTTATGCCATTTCTCCGCTCAACCGGAAACCTAAAGCCCACCCCAGCTAGAAATTCCATCCGGAATGATTGATGGGCCACAAATCAATATTTCACAGAGATTTTCCGAGGGCAAATATATGTGACTTTTAAAGTTTACGCTATGATGAAAAATATCATGGAAATATTATCGAGAGAGAGATAAAAAAGATATTTCCAAGGAGATGTAAAGGACAATTAGGGCTTTTCTCTGTGATATTCAGTGTCTCTATTGACAGACTAAACCACATTGATTCTCAATACTTCGGAATCAAAAAGAGATAAGTTTATCAGATTACGTGGTATAATACGACGTCTGGTAATGGGAGAGTTTTCCGAGCACTGTATGCGAAACGGCCCGAAAGAGGATCTGGCACAGACCAGGAGAACCGACTCGAGGGAAATATTGTGGTTTCCAACCACCCACCCACCCCCTTTCCACCTTTCGCACACAACTTTCATACGGCAAGAGGAAAACACCGATAGAAAGAACAAATGTACAAAACGTGGAAAATCAAGTGAATATTGTAAGAGTTTGAGTTTTCATTTAAGCCCTTCAGTGACTTTGCTCTGAATAGAATTAGGATGAGAGAAAAAAATTGCATTAAATATTTGTTGGACTTTCCAACGTTCGAGTAGGGTATCTCTCATCTGGCCCCGAAATTGCCCTCAATGCGAATTAAATTGAGGTAGAAACTTCAATATACCTTTTGGAATAATACATCCTGTCTCACTCCATCCTTGTAAGGTTGTATTGCGGCTGGGATTTTTCCTCTCGAATAGTGGAATTTTCATTAAAATTCCATCAAAGTTTTGCAATCATTGAGATATTCGGAATCCGCCACTTTTCTCGAGGTGCTCCTTTTCCCAGCATAATCTGCATTCTCACAAAATATTCTTGTAACTTTTTTGACGAAACTTTGGGGACTCTTGGGAGCTGTCATTTGGTCGAGAAATTCATAACAAGTTAAAGATTTCGTCCCAAGATTCCAATGTTTCTCAACGATTAACCCAATTTCTTAGGATACTTGAAAGTTGGGTATCCCTTCCAATTCCTCAAAACTTCAAGAGAAATTCCATTGAAAAGCAATTCTCATGGAAAGTTACTTCTACTCTAGGCGAGACCGACGAGACCCTCATTTTATCATTTTGAATATTTGTAACATAATTGGTCAGAAGTGGTATTGAGCAGAGTACTTTGTGGGGATAAAGATGTTCTATTTTTGGACAATTAACTTTCTTCTAAAAAAAAACAGCAAGATAATTGCCAAATGTGCTATCTGAAATACGATCGCCAATTAGTCAGATGGTCAATTTTCATAGAATTAATCCCCCCGATTCCAAATTGAGTATCTATTCAAATAAAGTTTTGAAAAATTTGAAAGCTCTTCGAAGCTTTTAAAATCTTGGAAGTTATGTACAGCTTTTTGAACATAATATCTGTCCTTGTAATATACAATTTTTCCTTTAGGAAAAGAGGAAGGAAATTTATAAAAGAAAAACAATTCGATGATCTTGCAAAATTTTGGAAAATTGCGTCCTGCCGTGTGTCCGTCTGTTTTTTATCTAAAAGCCAAGGGGGAGATATTATAATCAGAAACACGTACACCGCTTCCAACACTTCCATATTTTGTATAAAAGCTCCCAAAAACTCCAATTCGGAAGCTTTCAGGAGCTTTCATCCTATCAATTTTATATTTTATACTAAAGCCTTTTAAAAGTTTAATAAGAAAGCTTTCTAGAAGCTTTTCAGAAAGCTCCAGAAAGAAAAGTGAAAAAGCTATCTAAGCTTTTTAAGAAAGCTTTTTATAGATTTATATATACTAAAAAGCTTTCTTATAAAGTTTTCAACAGCGTTCTAATAAAGCTTTCTAAGAAAACTTTCTTGCAAAGCTTTTTGAAAAGGGTTTCTAAAACTTTTTATGAAAGCTCTTCTGTCAAAATTTGCAAAAGCTCTCCAGAATTTTAAAGCTTAACAAATTTTACAGATATTTTTTAATGTTCGTAAATTTCTGCGTCAGTGCTTTACCGGAATTTAAGAAAGCTTTTAGCTAATGAAGCTTTCACTTTTTAATGTTTAAAAATATCCCTAAAAGCTCCTGAAAATTTTCTAAAGCTCCTAAAATAATCTAAGACTCTGGAAGAACATCTCAAAGCTCCTGATCTTTCCTTGGATGCTTTCAAAATTACTAGAGGTTTTTTAGCACTTCCACTCCACTTCTCTTCTCCACTTTTATCTCCCCCTTGGGTTATTCTTTAAGCTAATTGATTTATTTATAATAGTTTACCTTTATATATTTTTTTAGCGTGTACAATTCTTCTGCCTAATACCTCCCCCTTGGCATATTCTTTATTCTAAAAAATTTCTGCAAAGTACCCAACACATCCAAATTAGTTGAATGAAAGCCTCTGCTGTGTTTAATCGCCAAGCGAGAAAAAGGGGCGCTGATCGACCCCCTGCCCTGCTCCCTGCCATTTATTTGGCTCATTCACGTGGGGCGTTAAAGCGATTTTTGATGTTTCGCCTACGGAGGCCGAATTGCACGCAGGAGGGCCAATATTGCTCGCTTCCTCGAGGGGATGAGGCGTCGAGGCCAGACATCCAGGAGGTGTGTGTGCAAATGACAGGTGGTGAGTGAAATTTGCCCAACCATCTTGGCTGTGGGATTCTTGTTCTATTCATCAGTTGTCGCACGAAGGCTTGGAAGCCACTCTATGGAATGTTTTGTGCATGAGCTGTGAGTCCCGGAAAGGATACACAATCACATCAGCACCTGGCGCCAATGATTTCGTGTGTGCCGCTCAGAATGCCAAGCAGACACCAAGTGCCTCCAGACGGGGGAGCCAGGCAAGAGCTGGGGCGCCAATGTGTCGGAATTGCTGGGAAAATGACACCCACTCACATGTCGCCATCCCCCACAAAAACCACATCCACTCCCGTAGTCAGGTATGTTCCTCCGGTGAGGTATATTCCTCGAGCAGAGACGCACAGGTGAATGGCAGATAATGAGATATTGTACTCTCACTTTGACTGAGTGGCGTTTGCATGCGTGTTCCGGGGATCCGGAAGCACATCCAGCTGCATGGAGGACACAGATTCATGTGAATTTAATGGGAGAAGAGCCTTTTTAGAATTCCATGTAAGCATTTAAGGTCTGAAGCCCATGATGGTCTCCCCTTACTAATTTAATCACCACGATGCAGGCCATTCTGGGGAATCAATTTTGTCCTGGGGAAAAGCTCTTCATTGCGGCATCACATGAGCTTACGACAAGTGTACTGATGTGTAAACCAGCTTTTGGTAATTCCTTCGCAGCAATCTAAACTGAGTGGATATTTATGGGCGAACCTTATCAAACGGTTGGGCTTTTAACATGGCTGTAAAATGAGTGAATTTAAAAGCTGGATTTTGCTAGATTCTGTTGGAAATTTAAACGAAATTTCTGCCTAGGACTCTTTAAAAATTTTACAATATTTCCACTTAGGATTTAATGAAGATTCTGATGGATTTGGCGGATATTTCTGCTTTAAATAAACATTTTAGATTAAGATATTTAACAAATAAAGAAACTTGCTATTAAAATTCTTATTTCAAACATGCAAATCAGTAGATGAGTAACCCCTTGGGAGGACATTAATTTGAGTAATTTGAATTGTTTTAACATCCCCTTCCGCCCTTTTAATATGAAATTGTTCAGAGTGAATTTTCGAGATGATTCCTAGTGATTTACGAGTTCTTAAACTGAATTTTCCATTCCATTATGCAATATGTTGAAAGTGTTGACAAGATTTCACCTGAAAGTCACAATTTAGATATATAGAATGAAAAATGTGAATGGATTTATGGAGAATAACTGAAATGATGGACTGATTGATGCATGAAATGGATTTTATATCTCTCAAACTTGAGGATTGACGGAGGAAAATTTGTCTCCCTTTTGCTACAGTGAACAAGAAAAATTGTCATTTATATTAAGAGAGAACTCGATGCTGGCGGGGGGTGCGTGGAAAAATAAGACAAAATCGACAAATGATTTGTGAATTGACACCCTTTTCTCACCCAGATTTTTGCGTGTTGTACACCCCGTCAATTCTTTTATTCCCGTGCGCCCAGGCGAAGGCTTTTGTGTTGGTGGGTGTGCGCATAAAAGCAGAGGCAGAAAATGTGAAATATGCTTCCCACTATGTGTCGTCACATGATAAAATTCCTCCAATTTTTATTTGTGCACCATTGAAATATTCTTTTTCCTCCCGCTTTTGGAATTCAATTGAATTCTTCGACATTCTCCTTTTGATGTGTTTTATGTGCCTCGGAGCTTTATGACAAATTTTTATTTATATATAAATTGTATAACTGTCTCTTCATTTCCTTCCCACACGTTTTTTTCTGTATACCAACCGATACGGGGTTGTATTTATAAGCTGGGGCGTATTTTTATCTTATCGACGGAAATGGTGGAAAAAAAGGGTATAGAAATGGATTGAGAAGGCCCCCAATTCCCTCTCAGTACACCTTTAGATGGAATGAATCTTTTGTATTGATGGAACTTCGAGGAGCTTTCATTCCCATTTCCAGTGAGACGATGACACTGTTCGGTATTGGTATGAAAAAAATCTACGATATGGATATAAACATAATATTAAAATGGAATTACCTTTTTCCTTCAGGTGGTGGCAAATTCTCGGAATATTTGGTACTTATTTCGATACTTATAATACATTTTCACCCCCAAGGTATTATCTTGCGCGGAAATTGTATTGAAAATAGAAATATTTTGTAGAGCAGCATGGATGTGTCTTGGTGATTTTACCAAAAATAAATTGAATTACTAAAATTTCAATTGAATTTTACTCACAATTAAGCTAATCATTGGGATTTTATCTTCCAAATCCTTTTATAAAATTGATTATTTCAATTTTCTATACTATTGCCAATTTATTGGGACATCCAGTTCAACTCATACTGTTTATCGCACCCTCTGTAAAAAAACTGAAAATTTATATTCACACCAAGTTTTATTGCGGAGGAAATTTGATATTTTTTTTCTCTTACCGTCATGTTCTTCATAATGCTGGGGAATGTGTCCTGAGGAAGAGCTATTGTTGTGGCTTTTTGGTGCGAAAAGAATATTTTGAAATATTGTGAAAGGAGAAATTCTCAACAAGAAATACCTGATGAGGTGTCGCCGAATTAATTCTCTTGGCAGTGCATTTAGGTGGAAAGTGGCAGATATGGAGAAATTTTCAGCATTTTCGGGAGGCAAAAGGGTGTTTAAGCACGGTGAGTGTTTAGGAAAAAAAGAACTCTGTCTACAGTATAATGAATGTTGGGGGTGGCTGACGGTACGACAAGCCATGATGAAAGATGGGGATGAAATGCTTTTACACAGGAAAATACTTATCCTCCCCGCCGATGGTTTTCCCAAAACGAAAACCTCTCCAACTGGCGTGTGTGTCGTTTTCTCACACCCCCCGTCCCAATGCCTCGATCTCTGATGTTTTCTCGTAAATAATTCAGTCTGGGAATTTTAGCATAATTTACAGCTTAGCATTAAATTATTCTGTTGACCCTTAATGAAATTACTGTGTAAGCTTGTCGATTTAATCCGCTATGCCAGATGCTTCCAGACACACACTGTTTTTCGGGCTGTCTTTTAATTTTCACACTGGCTCCCATTCACACTCACTGGCTGATGTCCTGGCACTGACTGGGCCAGACGTAAAACAATGAGGGAAATGTGGAAATTTGGTGGAAAAATGAAAAGTTTTTCACACAGTTGCCTATTGGTATAATTTTTTTTTTTAAATTTCTGCGCAATTTCCTCTCTAAAAGATCAAATTAATTTTTACTTTTCATCAATTTGAATAAAACAGCATTATAATTATTTTCGAAATGTTTAATGTTTATCAATATTTTGAATGTGCAATTTCAGAGGAAAATTTCAGAGTAATTAACTCGATGATTTTAGTTTGTGAATGGCAAATGGTGAAAATAAAACTTTTCATACAATGTTGTGCAGAAATTAGAAGACAGGTAATTTAATTAAAAAGCTCTTGTGCGAGTTTGAAACACCGTGATAATGTTTTCTAAATCCATAATTACTCTTCAACCCGAATCAAACTCCGGTGGAATTGCTCTCAAATGTCGGTGTTAATTTAACAGAACAAACAAATCCCCGAAAGCGTATAGGACTTATGTGCTGATTCAGGATCATATCGAGGAAGTTTATAGGGTTTTCAATCAAACAGGTTATATGAGATGATGAATTGGTCAAAAACACCAATTTCGTTGATGGTGTCTACTTGATATCGGACAGGTGAGTCCTCGCCTCTGGGAAATTGCATGTATCAAGAGGTATAGACTCGTGTGAAACCCACTCAAGAAAATGTTATCTATGGTGGTTAAATGAAGTTCATACATAAGTAATTAAATCAGGAACATATTCCCCCCCCCGCCCATACGACTATGGGCTGAGCCCCATAGATACGAAGAGTCATGATGGTGCAGCAATCTTCTCATCCCTCACACATAGCATATTTCACCTCTGAAGGATTTCAATTTAATTTGAAACTTTATGTACTGATACCGCATGAGAGCTTTGGCTTGGCTCCCCATACATGGAGCACACAAGGAGCTTTTCTGACATTGGCGTTTCATCCATTTGAGAAATTTCTCTCTTTTCCTGAGAGCACCTTCCCACTGTCTATGTCCCATGAAGAATTCCTCTTAAGGCCCCCAAAGAGATGTGATATTGTATGATTTTGATGAAATCAAAAGCTTCAGGCCAAAATTCAATTCGAGTCGATTTTCGCGTTACTGATTCACAAATGCGACCTCCCTATTCGACATGAGTTTGAGTGAAATAACTGGGAGGGATGGTTTGGAAGCTGCAAATAGTCAATGGGGGCTGGAGATCACAAAAGAAGAGGAATGATGGAAGTGTGGTACATGCGAATAATACACTGATGACTGCACACCCACACTTTATTAGGGATGCTCTGGAAAGCTTTACATGGAAAATCGACAAGTTAAGTCTCCCAAAATACATACCCTATTGAGATAAAATTTATATGAGAAACTGAGAAGATGAGTTTTCACATGGAAAACGATAATACTTATGTATGCATGTGGATTCTGATGCTCCTCGATGAGCTGATAATTGCTGGAAGTCTTCATCATAATTCCTTGACATGGGATTTTCATTTTCTTCTCCCTATATGAAATATTTCATGGATTTTAATGACAGAGTTAAATTACCATTTAGAGAGACTCTCTTACAGCCAAATATACTATTTAATGACTGCATCAGAATTTTGCACCAAAAGTGCTTGAAGTGTGATTCGCGAGAGAACTCAAACACAACTTTCCATGACTTTCGGAGCTATTAATGGTATCTTGTGCTTATCATCGGATCACAGCTTCAATCCAAACTATGAAGTGTTTATTTAAGAGCTGGAGGTGAACTTTCAAAATCATTAACGTTGAAAATAAATTTATTGAAGCTCTAACCAAAATTTAAACATGCACATGTTTGAAATTCTTTGAAGATCATAAGGTTTTGGACGATATTACTGCGGTCAATGGGGGAGATATTATGGACTGAAGATGGTGTACATTTGGATAGAAGTGCTCAAGAGCTTTTGGAAGTAGAATATAAATACTAAGATAACTCCAGTAATTTTGAAAGCAATAACAGAAGATCAGGAGCTTTGGGAACTTCTTCCAGAGCCTTAGATTTTTTAAGAGCTTTTAAAAACTTTCAGGAGTTTTTAAAGAAATTACTAAAATTTGAAAAATATAAAGTTATTTAGCTGGAAGCTTTCTAAAATTTCTGTAAAGCATTGAAGAAATTTACGAGCATTTAAAAAGAAAAATCTGTGAAGCTTTTGGATAATTTTAAAGCTTTCGAAGTTCTCTCTGTGCTTTTGATTCTGGAAAGCTTTCTTAAAGCTTTCTTAGGAAAGTTCTAGAAAGCTCGCTTAAAGCATTTTTAAACAATTTTAGAATTTTTTTCAGGAAGCTCTAAACAGCTTTCTTTGGTAAAGCTTTCTTAGGTTTCTTTGTCTTTAGTAATTTTTTTTAGGAAGTTTTGAAAGCTTTAGAAGGCTTTAGTATAGAAAAAAAAATTGATAGGATGAAAGCTTCCGAATTGGAGCTTTGGGGAGTTTATCTACGTGTTGGAAGTGGTGTACGTCTTTTTGACCATAATATCTCCCCTTTGACAGCGGTTCATTATCTGTAACTGATATTTTTTCGTATTGAGATTAAAAAAGAATTATTTAAAGTTTTTCAGAATAATAGAGTTAATATCGAACATATTTCCCCAAAATCCCATAAAATCATTAAAAGAATACAAAGCAATAGTTTGAGTAATTTTATATCCCGGAATAGCAGAAGAAATACAATTTCCTGTGGGAATTCCATAGGATTTCCATGGGAAAAATACCCATATATTATTATAGGTATGTGAATTATGGAAAATACTCATAAGGAATCCCATGGAATTCCCATAGGATTTGCTTTATTGAGTAACGGTCATCAAAAGGTTTAATTTAGTGGTTTTAATTTAATTTTTTAACGCTGAAAGAGTGAAACATTTTATTGTTTATCTAAATAAATGCCTAAAATACCCCAGGATTTTAAGCACCCAAATATTCTCCCACCCACTCAGGTGGTTTAACTGCAACGGTGTTATGGCATTGAGAGGTACACTCAAATACCGTCAATCTATCTGCATCACGTCTAAATGACTAATAAATTTATCCCGGGATCAGATATTTAGTGACGCTCAGGGGTGGATTGAGATGGAGTGTGGTGCTCAGATTGGGTGAAGGATGACGGTGGATATGGAGCCAGTGCTGTGCAAAATACGTGAGAGTGGATTGTATGACGATATACACACAGATTTAGCTTTCCCAGCAATTTATTGTGCTCTTTTGTATGAATTCATGCCGGTGTATCTATTTAATTTGCCTCTCCTATTTCATTGTTTTCACTCTCATCATACTGGCCGAGAGCTGAATAGCCGGACATATAGTGATTGGATCCAATTTGTCGTTCAGTGGTAACATTGTGATAAAAGTTATGTGCAATACATGTGAACGTCCACATTGATGGGAAATTTTTAATCATTTTTATGGCTCTCTTTTTAGTTTAATATTAATTCTTGTGTAGTATCATCGTAAATCAATCATGAGTGATTTTTGCTCGATGGAAAGGGGAATGAATGAAAAATATGAGTAGCAATGCGAAAATGCGCGATAACATTGAAAAATGCAATAATCCATCGACTTTCTGCACAAATCGATCCAAATAGGAGTGATGAAACAAATCAAATGTGACATTTTTTGCATTAAATATTCAGCATGAGAAAATTATCATGTATTGGACCGAGAGTCAGAATTCTGTTCTGTTTATCCTCAGGCGATGTGAATTTTCGTGCAGGATGCATGAGGTGATATCTGAAGAAGAGTTTGTCCTGATGTCGAGTCGTTGTGGATGGAATTGTGGGTTTGTGGATTTTATTCTGGATTTATCTCCTTAGCCGTCCTCATTCGCAATTTACTCAGACCATTTGGGGCACATTTAGTGGAATTGTGTATCCTACAGGGTGAGTATAGAATAGGAAATCTCTTAAGGACGCTAATGCGTCTTCAATAGTTGCCACTTACGGGTTGTATGAAATTCGAAGGGTGCAAAAACGGTCGAGACACAGAAAAGAGGAGAATAAATGGTGAGAGTGGTTTTACGACAATGAATTGTCTTCCTATTCTTTCACACAAATTTCTTCTTGGCTGCCTTCTTTTTATATCAATCCATTTTCATTTTCTGCCTGATACCATTTGAATTATCTCCTCAGCACACAACCACATTTTCCAGGGGGCGAACAACTGGGGACAATCTTGGTTCATTCGCAGGGGTGACTATCTGCAGATCACGAGAATAACCAGCGTGTATTTACTAATTCGAGTAATGAAGGACTTCCAAATATTTCTTTTTGCTTTAGCTCTTAATTGGGAAAATATATAGTTACTTAATTGCCCCCCTGATACTTCCCACCGCATAATCTTCAGCTGGTTGCATCGGCGTGGGTGAAAGTACTTCGTGAGTGTGATATCTTTTAAGGGATTTCTTTCCAATAAATGCGCCCTTATTGAGAACACCCTCTCGAGTGGGATTTCTGAGATACCCCAAGCCTGAAAGCTAATTTGCTGTTATGAATACAATGGAGGTCGCCGAAAATTGTTGATTATATTCCTTGTCGGGTGAATTAGAGGTCACCACTCAGACTCTCACCCACGACACCACGGTTTTAGAATCTGATTTATTGGTTTAATCAGTTTTGCAACCGACACACTCGACAGTCGAATTACATTCCCCTGTGGTGTCGGAATAACTTTCAACGTGTAAGAGGGTGGATTCATATGAAATAATAAGGGTAAGTATGGGATTGATGTGAACTCTCTCACACTCACCGCCGAGAAACATATTATACGGCATTGTGTTTCACAGAGTTGCAAAAGAACTTATGAACTGAATGTTATCTAGATTACTATGATTATATTTCAAGCTATTTGTCTATCCTTTGTATGAGATTGCAAATCAAAATGGTTCAAAAATAAAGTGAAAAATTAGGGAAATACACTAGAAAAAAGATTGAGTTTAAGTACCTGTTGTAAAATTGAAAAGCTTTCACTTTTTCAATTTTGTATATATTAAAATCATTAAAATAAATTCTAAAAATGAACCGAAAGTTAGTTAAGTTCGTATTTTTCTGTAAAGAAAAGCAATTGAAAGCTAATGAAAAATTGTCAAATTTCTATTAATTCAGTCCATATTCTACAGTTATGATGAATCTCTGAATGTAATTTTCCAGGAAGCCTTATTAGGAAGACTTAGGGAGGAGAATAAGATTTTCTAGAAAATTCTTTTTAGATATTTCTGAGAAATGTACCTATAGCAGAACATTGTTTTTCCCTGGAAAAGACGATTAAATACCTTTTTTAACTTTAAGAAACTTTAATAACTGTCGTATGACTGTAGGTAGCTACTTAAAAAACAACGATGTTTCTCTGAAATAATTATCACTAATAATTCTTCTGTATAAATCTTATGTACAAAGTTCAGAGTCATCAACTCTGTTTACAAGCAATAAAGGGAAGAAAATGGAAATGTAATTGGATGGTTGAGGGAGGACGCGAAAGAGTAGCATTTTCCATCCTGCATATTTCCATCTGTCTCTTTTGGATGGTTTGAAATGACTCAATCAAATTGCAATATCCTTTTGTACAATCATCGTTCTGTTCTGCCGCACCATCCTGGGGAATCACACTCGTCACCCATGTGAGAGTCGTGTACAGGTGTGAGGGCAAATACAGATAGGCCATGCTTCAACATACGAAACTACACCGTGATGAATGTAATCAGGATTCTGTAAATTAATCACGAAAGATATAACTACAGACACGAAGGCAAACACCCCCCAGTCCAAATCACTGTGTGTGTGGGGTTGGGCTGGTAGATGGGAAGGTGAAGGGAATTTTGGGACATGGGTGGTGGTGTAATATTGTGCGTGAATGGGGAATGATGGAATGTCTATTTCGCACTTGGCTTCCATTCGGATGTTTGGGACCCACACAGCCAACCTCATAAACTTGCTACAGTGGGTGTGATGAAATGTTGCGGAAACTATCGGCCCCCTCGTTTTGGGATCAAATAGGGGTTACATGCTCCACACAGTTTAAATTTAAATTGTAAGTAAGCGTGAAGTGTAACTAATTAAACTGTGCTTTATATTACTGAAAATACTGACAACTTGGGGATCAAATTGGTCTCGTCGCACTATTTCTGGGGGTGGATTATTTTCAGGATGTTTAGAGGCTATTTTCACCAGCCATTTTTCACAGCTTTACGATCGGAATTTTCATATTTCGCCCCAAGAGAACTCGAATGAATAGTTGAGGAGATTCATATTCCACCATTATAGAGACCCTTTTCTGGAGCAATCATCCGAAATATTGGACAATATCGTCGTGAAATGTGAGTTTTGCCTCCACCGAAACCCTCCACCCATGAGCACGCGTGTACTATTCAAATAGTCACTGATGGGGAGGGCTCTTGGGAGCAACAATCGCCCTCCAGGCTGGCATTCCTAAAGCCCCAACATTTAAGTGGATCATCTCTAAACGTGGTGAAACATAAGGTAGGATAATTAATTTGAATAATTTACTAAACATACATTTTCATTACATGAATCGTGAATATTCCCTCTTACATTGTAATGTTTGTCATTATATAGTTTTGGAGAACGAGTAATATATGCATGTGGGTTCAAGTGTGGGTTGCTTTCATATAAAATTACTGTCCCATCATTTCGTAGTCATGTGAAAATTAAATTCATTTCCGCAAAATTAATTCGTAAATTTATTCGATTTGCCGAATTATCGCCTTACGCCACTATTTGCACGCACAACCCACAGAGCGAGAGAACCAAGAATTGATGTTTTTGGAATTTCATATAATAGAGAATTCTGAAAATTAATGCCAACTCGTGTGATGCGTGGGAAAAATATGTGTATATATATAATAAAATAGTAAACATAAATTCTACAGTTCATATGCAGAAATAAATTTAATTGCTTGAAACAAATTCACGCATAGCTGAGGGGATGGGGTTAAGTTCACGCACCCGGCGATGTTTAAATTCATTTTAACCCCTATATCCATTGAATTCACCAATCTGAGAGCAATGTTTGAAAATAATTTAATTATATAAATTGCAAAATTGCATAACTCGATGACAATTTGCTGTTATGTACCTGTCGTTTGCACAAAAATTTATGCACTTCATTCGGGAATTTGTCGCTTTTTTGAGCCATGCATTAAATGGGAGGAAGCAACTTCAGACACATTCAACATCCCATAAACATGAATCATGTGAATCTCGAGTCTCTCATCCACAAGTCAGTGAGAGAATCTGGAAATTTGCATGAAAGTCTCTTCCCACGAGCACTTATTTCCCCGTCAAGAATGGAGCCAACATCATCTTCCTCATGCTGAAAATCATTTAATACTGCTGCACATCCAAGGTGGAGAGTTTCTTGGACACCTTTCTTGGAGTTAATCTCTAGTAGACAAAAAAATCTTGCCTTAAAATTTAAATTGCTTGGACAGCTTAGCATAAAAACTTCATGTTTAATGGCAAAGAGTTGTTATCTTGATGCTATTTAAAAAAAGAAATAGGTACACTTCCTCTCTTAAGTGCTCTACCTTGTTGAAATTCCACCTATGCATGCACTTGCATACTACATGATTTCTGACGTTATATATACATAGAGAGAATGAAACTAATCGTCTTGCGAGGTGGCTGGGAGTCATTGATCATTCCGATTTACTGAATTGCTTGGTGGTGCTTTTTCTGGTGAATTAGTTGGATTGGGTTTTGTTCTAACCATCTGGAAAGTGCTTGGGCACAAAAAATGCTTAAAGCGGAAATTAATCTGCACACAGGGGAGAATTTATTGGTGACCACTTGGTGGTCATTTAAGGAGTGTTATTTACTATGATTACCCTTCAATTTCCCAACAACGTGTTTGTTCTTATTGGATGCTGAATGGGCGGATGATTTGGAGTTATTCCAGGTCGCTTGGGGAATTTTTATCGCCAGCATTTTTCCACCCACAAACACCTGGGGGTCATTTTTATTTCTTCACATCCCCAGGTGTGATGCCTTTTAGGAGAGAATTGATGTTTAAAGTCACATGGATTGTGGGTGACAAGGAGAAAGAGTATTTTCTGGATATCGCGGGAAAGTTCTCATAAGTTTCATTTGCATATGAACATGATGGTAAAATTTTGCCACTCTTGGAAAAACACGTGCACTGGGTGGAACTTCATATGGTGGCAAATTCAATTTCATGAACACGAAGAGGCGGAAGATATGCCAATTTGCTTCTGAAGAGTGTGACATTGTGTTGCACTGATTTTTCTAGAGTGGCTTATATGTGAAAACTTCCTGCTTGTATATACTCTTTTTACTGGCATCGCCTTCCCAACACCCACCATCATTTTTAGCCCAAAAACATTTTCTCTCGTAAAATGTCACGCAATAGTGGTTCTCATGCACTTAAAATTAAATTGCTTCACATGTGGAATATTTATGCTTGAGGGTGGGATTATACATTGATGGGTGTTGTAAAAGGAAGTGCGCTCCCTGCCAGTGAAACAGTGGCCCCCCGCATCCAATGATACACCTAAAATGCAATATTTTCCCTATTACAGATCATTAAGCTATTTTTATTAAGAGTGGTGCACGATAGAGCAGCATTTTATGTGTCTCAACATAAAATGTATGTGCTTTTGCCAATTACTCCCATATTTAATGGAAAACACATAATAAAATGGAAAATAAGGTATTTTCCTTGTTGCTCTATAGTGGCAAAAGTTTTCTGGTGAAATTTATTGCATAGTTATAACATTTATAAGAGAAAAAGCTCTGGAAAAGCTCATAAATGACTTTCTCTTTACTGATTCCTATGGACACATAATTGCGAAAATTAATTAAACATTTTCCCCGCTGTTTTCTGACGTAATTAATATTGAGAATGAAACAGGGTACAAAATTATTATGATCTTGAGAAATTGCATTGCAAGTTGCCTGCCAATGACTTTTAAGAATTTTGTGTTTTGATCTTAAAACTATTAAAATTCTTGTTGCCAAATAATTTTGTGTGGAGGGGGTGGAAAAATCCGAGCCAGAAAGCGAGAAGAGGTGAATTTTGCAGAGAGATTGTTTACAGAGGTTGTAGAGGGACAAGAGAGGCCATACCCTGTGGTGTGATTTTCTCTGTAGTTTATGCCTCGGCACAGCAAACAAATTCTTTCTGCCGACCATAGAGGAAAACTTGAGGGAAAATTGAAATTTAAATATCCCAACACTCTGTGCTACAAGACTCTGTGGCGATAACCACAAATTTTCTGCAAGAACAAACTTTTATAGTGTCGAAGAATTTTCTACGTTACAGCACAAGGAGTTTGCCCGGGGTTTGTGTTTTCACTTGCCACACTGTTCCGCAAATATGACAATGTATACTTAACTGTAAGAAGTTTCATAATCTCTTGCAAAGAAACTATATAAATTTTCCGTCAAGTGTCTATTGCATATAAATTTGAATAACTTGTGTGGGTATAAAATAGAAGAGAAGAGGAAGAGAAAGTCCGTCTACTGGTGAGGAATTTCAAATTGGAGGTAATGTGTCTCGTTTTTACTGAATAATTAGGAGCTTTTCTTGCGGTTGACTGCGAAAAGTTTTCCGTTCTGCGGAAAGCAAAACTCAAGAGTCCTCGAGGAAGAGGGACTTTGTATGTATGTGTGTGTGGAAAATTGGGTGACAAATTGCTAAGGTTAATAAATGAAAATTGTTTCTTCCACCGACTACACTCCTCGATACGAATGGCGCCAATAAAAACACAAGCTTCATCATAAATCACATCCAGGAAGTCTTTTTCTCATTCAATCACAATTTTCACACCCTTGTCCTCCACCATCTTTCGGGCGATGAAGGGGTGTTTCATGAGTGAGAGGCCGAGTGCGTGTATGAGATGTATGGAAACAATGATAAATAATAATAACCAGTCTCTGAGGTCTACATATGAAGCCACTATTTATCTCAAGACGATGATGGCTTAGCTCAGCCCAGACAAGAAGAATGGGATGCATATCACGAAGGAAAGCTCCTCCACTTTAGATGATCATCATGGGAGAAATCTTGGCAACTTTTCTCCAATTTGTGTGACGTCACGCAAGTTCATCATCCCGAAATATCTTATCATCTCTCACTCTATTAATCGCATGAGTGATTATCGTCAACCTTGTGAAAGATGTTCATGTCTTGGGAATTTTCTCATCTTCTAATAACATGCCTGACACAATGATGATTTATGTTAATTGCATGTAAATCAAAATTGAACAATTATAATTCAATGCCCAAAGGCAGATTCTCCCATTCATCCTGATTAATGCCTGTAGGGAAATGTTTCCAGAGGAGAAAGAATCCCACAGCTTTAATAATCTGAATATAGGGAAGTTTCTGCACTAATCCAACATCTCTAGGCGACTCCATTCTTGGCTTCAATTTCCTAATGTCCCGCACACCCAGAAGCAACCAACATAAACACAACTATGATGTGGACTCTTGGTGTAAATTTGAGTTTGACTTTCTCTTGGGTGAAAGTTTTGTCGTTTACCATCGACTAAACTAAAATTACACAAAAGTCTTTTACATATGCACAGCAATATGAATTCAAATTGTATGAAAGCTCATTTCTGCGGGGATTTTATGGAATAGCGGGAGATTTTGCAGTTCTCTGGACTGACAATAAACTATGTGCTTAGATTAGGTTATTTGAAAACTATTTATCAAAGTTTCAGGTTGAAGAATTTCAGGGAAATTTATAATAAAAAGGACGAATATTTAATTTTACTAACACGTTTCTTTTGAATTTCGTAAATTTTCATGAAATTTCGTCTAATTTAAGCAAAAATTTCTCGAATAATTCAAATTATAATCATTCATTACAAATATCTAACAACCAATTAATTCAACTTTATACCAAAAGCCAAACAAAGTTAATCGAGACCTGTCCCCTATTTCATGCGACTCCCCCAAATATCATTTGTTCATTTCAGAGATTTTGAGCAAACTTACAAAAGGGGTGACTCTTGGTGATTTTATGTGATTTTTGGTAAATCTCGAATCACAAATAGGATTTGCATACTGAATAAATAAAGAGAAAAGCTTTTAGCCATTGCTTTTAGTCACAAGAGGGGGGAAAAATGTTTCCCCACTCAATTCCGTGGTGGCAGAACTTATTAGGGGGTGAAAGTGACAGGATTAAAAGGTGTGCGGTGTCTCTACAGCACTTGCTGCTCCCACAGTCAATACCTTGCTAAAATAAACATAAATAACGAGGCAAAATCCAGATTTATATTAGATAAGTGTAAGGGTTGTATACACAATTATGCCAGCCATTGACTCTATATGTGCACTATGAAAAGAAAGGGGGATGACACAACACACCCTTGTGAGCCCTTTCACATGATATTCTATGGTAGAAAATACCTCCATATAAGTGCTTTTGGGGGGAGGCCCTTCGAGGCGGGAACGCGTGTGGCCGTAAAGCTCTCAAATAGATTGCAATTAAGATGAAGGGAAAAATTTATGATTATTAACTTAATTAAAGAATGCTCTCTCTCTGGGTAACTTTTTCCAAATATACACATCCTATGCGTTTTTGGTCTCTGCTATTTGTCACAATTTCATCCTTTTCTGCTATTCATAACATTCCTTCTGACCTGTGAAAAATTGTGGTCGACAACGAAAGATGAATTATGGTTTTGTGCCATGACTTATCTTCTTCACTTTCCCATTTTTTTCCCGCCATACATATGTATGGCGGGGAAGAGCAAATGGAATTTCAATTTAGATATTATTTCGGTCTAAAAAAAGCCACACCAGCGAGGTGGTTTGTATACAATTTGCAAAGTGTCTTGCTTTTGAAGTTTATCGCGAAAAACAAACATGAAATTTCCATCAAGGAATAATCGTTAATCTTGCGATATTTTTTTTTTGACTGGTTGGAATTTTTTAGTGCAACGAGGACACAGGGTGTGGAATATATCCTCCAAATTATTATCTAACAGTGTAGACATAAATTTGGACAGTATATTTTGTAGCCTCCCGGTGGAACCACTAACTTAATCCCTTAATCTCGCGCACAACAGTGAAAATTGAGAATGGTTTTTCCACCCCTTCCAGCCTTTGGGACAGTGTTATTTTGGGAAAAAAATTCAGCCATCCCTCTTGATAGCTAAGCCGAAAAATGGAATAAGGCAACAGTTAGCTACAAGAGAATAGATAATGATGACTAAAATTATAAAATAAAATGAGTATTATAATTTTGAATGCATTGAAAGGATTTAGCGAAGCTTGAAGTTTTTTTTGTACAATTTTATCCTGATAACTTTAATTTTTCGTGTTTGTGTTCCTAAACATTTGTCACTTGATGTATACGATTTTTGAGCTCTTGTTTGCTGCAAAAGATCTTTTCAATTAAATTAATGCGGAATGCGAAAAACTGCAAGGTCTTTTTTGTCTGTATATAATCTTACTTTACATTTTAACTTTCTTTCATCTTATTCTTCAAAAAAAGAAAACCTATAGAAAAAGCTTGAAGAAAGTCTAGCGAATTTATATATTCAAGTATGGAATACCACAATATATATAACATCTGGCTGCCAATTAATATAAAGTGTTTTCTTGCGTAGAAACCAACATAACACTTCACTGTTCCTCATGATGTGGCTGTTCTTTGAAAATTTAAAGAGAGTGGCGGCGTATGTCGACGATTGTGAGTTGGGCTGGCAAAAAGCGTCTCTCTTATGGAAATCTCTGTTCAGTTAATGCACAATTGTTAGGAAACAAAGAGAACAGGGATCACAAGGTGCACATAAGGAGCTCATGGATAAAGTTTCACCTTCTTGTGAGTGCACGAGTATCGACCTAAAGCCCTAATTAACTTCATTAAAGTTTCTCTGAAAAACAATTAAACGTAAATAATAGGGAACATTTACCGTTGTTGCTTAAGATTCTGTGGGGTGAGAATATAGAATGACACTTTCTAAAGTTTCTGCTGGGGTGGTTTTTGCTTATTTTGCGGAATATTCAAGATGATTTTCATTTGCGAACACACGGGAAAACATCTTAGAATTATTTTTAATCTCCAGCTTGGGGGAACATGATAAATTGCTGTGAGGCTTTAATATTAAAAATTCAATTTGCCTTCCTTTTTATGTACTTAAGTCTCGTGAAACAGAGGAAATAACATGAACGAACACACCTTAATACATCATTTTATTTTTTTGTCCATTTTAATTCGAACATATGAAATGTATATATACATGTGGGCTGAATATATTATATATCTGCGAATTTTCTTAAAATTAATACCTATAAAATAGGAAACTAAATACTTAATAGATTATCACAGAAACAACCTTTCACAGTTTATTGAATTATCAGGGGAATTCATGAAATGCCACGACTCGTGAAACTCTAATAAATATCTTAAAAGGTTTATCTCCAAATCGAAAAGGTACACCATAAATAAAATATGACTTTCAAATAAGTTTCTGTGTTGTTTGTTTACGCGAGACACAAGTTCTTGTTGCCTTTTTTTTCTGCACTTGACTCACCCTTTTCGTATTCACCCTCGCACACACCGTGAACATTTTATGACACTGTAGTGGGGAAAAACTCGGCAACACAGAACCACCCTCGCAAGACCCATATTATGAAATATTTATTATAATACTAGAGAATTTATATATTTACAGCATGTTTTAGCGCAAGACATGAAACTGTTTGGGGGGTAAACATATATTTTCAATTTCATAAAACTGCGCCTCGACTTAACCCCATGCCATGGCTTGTAAGAAAGAGATATCGCACAATACCAAAGGTCTTATTCCATATTACTCACAGTCTATACATAGTTTTCACGGGCACTTTATACGACAGCCCACCGTGGGTGAGGGATCGAGGGAAAAATGCAAAGAGATGATGTGGCATGAAAGGAGTGGAGTGATTCATTTTCCAAGGCTCCTTTCTGGGCTGATAGTGTGAATATGTTTCTACAAAAGAGCAGCAGTTTCATCCTCCTTTTTTCTCGCCCCGTGAGGAGCAAGACAGAAAAATTGTTGTACACAAGGTCTATGAAAATGAGTCTCTTCTTCACTTTTCCTTATGTCTCACTCAACCCCCCCGGTTCTCAACAATTTAACCCCGTATAGTCTCTCGAGTTGGGTCCACGAGTGGGTATGTAGTAAATTTTTACGGTTATGTGGTTAAGTGAAGTGAAAGCCACACACTATGGCACGAAAGCTTATTTAATAAGTGGCAAAATGGTGATTTGTTGGGGTTGCTTTTACCTCCAGCACAAAAAAATTGTGTACTTTTTATCTGTCCATTTCATTTACAAAGAGAAAATAGTGATAAGAGTATTTGATTTGTTTAACTTACCACATCAAAAGCAGGAGAATGCTTTATCTTTGCAATCTTCAAAAGGATCAGCCTTTGGTGATGGTTGGATCAAAGCTTAGCTTTTCAAATGAAATTAGAAGTGTATGAAGATATTATTCTAGATCTTTGTGAGTGCATTAAGACATAAATTTCTCTTCAGATTAAGGTGTTCGACTTGAAATTTACAAAGAGCGTTTGACTGATGGCAAATTATGATATTAAATTGAGCGACTATAATAATACACGAACTAGAAATCGTTAATATCTTTGCTACTGCGAAAACTCAAATTACAAGGCACAATATTGGCAAGGAATGATATTATTTAGTGGTTCGAGGGTCCATTTTATTTAAGTTGATATTCGAGTAATTTCAATTTTTAGAAGTAAAAAAAGATTCTAAGGTCCCTAAATTTATCTAAAAACTCTATAAAGAATTCCTAAGTTCAAACAATTGGTCAGAAGCTCTAAAATTATTTCGCTATTTATAAAAAAACCTATTTTGAAAGCTTTTGATACTAATTGTGAGAACTTTTGAAAGGTAGAGAGAGGCGCCCCAGTTTGGTACAGCTTCTAGTTTGGTACAACTCAAGTTTTCATGCATTTTTCTTGAACGGAGGCTTACTATTTTTTCAGAGAATATAGAGCTTAAGGCCTACTATCATGATATAATAGAGTGGACCAGCTCCGTTCAAGAAAAATACATGAAATATTGTGTTGTACCAAACTAGAAGCTGTACCAAACTGGGGCGCCTTCTCCTAGATACCTAACTTTTATTACCTTATTACATATTTTAGTGAATATTTTAAGAATAATAAATCTATAACCATAGAAACACTTTGAATTTATCAAAGACTTTATAATAATCTCCAACAGACCTGAAGAACCCCCTTTGAATGTTGTGACATTATTGAAAAGTCACACAATCAAACATCTGAAATACATTAATTTTCCTCAACAACTTTTTAGTACAAAATATTTCAAAGGAATCAAACAAAATTTTCAGCTCTTTACATTTAGGAGGATGAATATTTTAATTGAGTTTCTTTCGTGTGCTCAGAACTTTAATAAGATTTTTCTGTATTTAATTTGTTCCCCACTTTTGCCGTGAAAGAATTTTTTCGCGGGGTGAGAAGGAGCTTTTCATGTCGCAACTGAGGATTGAGCTCTTTGTGGAGTGCATCCATTATTGAATTCTTCGAGTAAACATAAAGCATGTAAATAGAAAATGTTGGAGGTGGGAAATACATAGAAATTCAATTTGGATTAGTTGCATTGAATTTCCAGTATTTCCGCAAAATACACTTGTATATTTCGACGGCCCCATACTGAACTATGCTAACTCTTAAGGAATCCCTATATAGTTAGCATAGTTCAGTTGGGGGCCGTCGATTTCAGAGTGTGAAAAATGTGAGAATGAAGGGTTTCCCTGAGTGTTGAATTGAGGTGAAACTTGATGAAAGTATTAGCATAAATCCAATTTTTTGTACCTAGAATTATCATCTCTGTACGGCACCTTTCGGTGCAACTCTATAAGGAGATAATGTCCCTGTATTTTTTTTCCATCGCCAGTCACTCTCTATATTGTATTTTGTGGCACAATATCTCACCCCCCACGTTTTGGGATGATGTATGCGATAAGGGATCAAATCCATCAATGCGTTCGCTCGTGGAGTGTGTGAACATGTAACATAATATTGAAGATGATCCAAGAAAATGGAAAATCATTGATGCAGAAAATGATATTTTCGGGAGAGGGAAATGGAATGTGTGTAAAAATGCTATATATAAATTTCACAATTTTCTAAACATTCTTTCACAAGTTGAGAGGGAGAAGGAGACATGATAAAACTGCGAAAAGGTGATTCAACACCGAGACGATTCTTTTTGCTTTAGGGATTAATCACAAAAGTTTGCGAATCACCCACAATTGGTTTACAGGTGAATGTACAGAGATTGTATAGGTGGGACGACCTATCAAAGTTTTCTAAAGAAGAACCAACGATGAAGACACTTTGTGGCAAAAAGTTTGTGGGGGCGAAATATAGACAAAATAATTGCTACTATATAAGCCAAGTTGAACTTATAGTCTCTGGGATTCTTGGATATGGATTTATATGAGAATGAAATTAAATTTATTGGATTTCTATCTCGTAGCTTAGACACACTAATATAATTTTTAAAAATTATCTTTTATGTAATTGAAGTATTTTTAAATTGTATAAATTGTCCTTCCTTAAGTTTGAAGACTTCACATAGCTGTTATCTCGCTAAAGACGGATTTCCAGTTGTCATCCAAAGAGTTTGATCGAATCTTGCGAAAGTCATTTATCGTATGAGATGTCTTGGAATGGCATTTGTTTTCTAACTCTTCACACTTCAATTGGAAGATTATATTTATTATCGCGCAACATTTGACAGGATGAAATTGGAGTTTGCTGAATCGTAATTGACTTTCTGAGAAACTTTCCATCAAGTGCATTAGTGAAAGAGATGTCAGTTGAAGCTCTAATTAGCTTGTTAATCGCGTAATAAGATTACAATTAAATCGCAAGGATTTAATTCAACTTCTCGTCAGACAGTCAATGAATGGCAAAAGGATTTCCCAGAAAAGTATGAATGATTCCCAACAGATTCTCTATGCTATGAGTATTAAGTTGAATTAAAAGTGTTATAGAAGAGAGAAGGACATTTCCTATCTTTTTGACCACATGGCTTTCTTATAAAGAGTGAAGAAAATGTGAAGAAAATTTTCTGTTGAGAGCAAATATCCATCCACTTTGTATCTCGATATTTTATATCCATCCATAAGGAGGACAATTTTATATTACATGGCAAAAATCCTCCATTGTTGTATCACTTTATTAAATTTTCACCGTCAAAAGGCGCACTGGGGTGGATACACATTCACGTAAATTGAATAAGAGAGTAAAAGAGTACAAAGTGTTACATTGTTTGTGGAGAAAAGAGTGTAAAAGCAAATGCGAAACATTTAAGCAAACAACAACACAAAAGGCGCAAAAATCAATGGAAAAAACTCAATATAATGTATTGTCTGAATGCTTTTTCCTATTGCAGTCCATTTTCCTAAAAGTATATTAAATGAATGAAGGCCCAAAGTTTTGTTACGGACAGCAAAAAAAGTTTCGTGAAAGGAAATGTTCAACATTGTGGTATAACTTGCGAAGGATGATGATGGTGAAAATATTGAGTAAATTGAGAACAATAAAATTTAGGACTTTATTTGAGCAATTGCTAGAAAATTTGCAATTAAAGTTTATTCAATTTTCAATGGTTAGACAAAGAGTTATCTAATAAATTTAAGATCTTATTTTGACTTTCTCATGTCTTCATGTACTCGACAGATGTCTCTGTACAAATAATACAAATAAATAATTTAATTAAAAGTTGATGCAGAGAGTATATCAGGTCTCTGAGAATTTGTGTCAAATTATCCACCACAAGGGGTATATGAAAAACTCATTGGTGTACAATCCAATTTGTTGGGGTGCAATTCAATGTGTTCTGCACATGAGTTTGTGCACAAAAAGTGAAGTGTGAGAAATATATTCTGCATTAGTGATAATTGCCAGATGAATTTCTCTCACCACAGTCTCACCGGCTTTTGAGGGTTTCACCACCCTATTCTCTCTGTTTAATACATTTGGCATGGAATATAAACTAATTCTGAGAGCTTCCCCGAGGATGCACTATGCTAGCAATTGTAAGAAGAAAATCTCGAGGAGTGAGTAAGATTATAATCAAAATCCGTTCCATTTCTATGAAATTTAATATTCGCTCGCATCCCCTCTTGCTCCCCATCAGACCACAGAGTCTATACAGGAAATTCCCTCCATTTCCATATGTACCCATTTACAGTGAGTGTGCTTATGTGTGGTGTAACTTTGAGAGAGCATGTGGCAAGTGTTGGGTGCGAGGATTTTCCTTGGTGTGAGATAAAACTCCGATGGAGGAGTTATAATACATACATATCTCAGAAACTTTCCATATCGCAAGGAGTTTTGTTCCATCTCCCACTATCGCTAATTAGAACTACATATTTGCCAATGTCCCTATCGCCCAAAAGACTCCATCCCTTTGTCGCTGGCGGAGCACAATTAGTGAGATTGAATTGAGGAACGCGGATGGGGTTCAACTTGAGGTGGTTTCGCAGTTGAGGAGGAAAAAGTCTCTCTATTCAATTACACACCCATTTAATTGGAATATTGTTCATATTGATTCATGGCTGTTCAGGCTGCCAGCACAAGATCTCACTGTGTACAAGAGTAAAACTTCCCTTCATTAGGACAATGAAGAAAAATGGCTGGAGAAGTTTTCTCTCTCACTGTTTAAATAGCGGCTGAAACTCCGCGTAGACTTTGGTGAACGGGTGGTTGTTGAATGTGTTATTTCTCTCTTCCGTGCAAAATAAAAGATATACGCAAGCAGGAGCAAATTCATAAATCTAATTTAATTATATTTCGCCGGATGGTCTCTGTACAGCACATACAGGCATACAAAACTCATTGCTTCACCCGCCCGCCATACGTTTCCAACCAAAATTCACCCAACTATGCCGCGCGACGTTATCACGATGGATAATATAGGGTGTGGAGGATTGAACTTGAGAAAGGGAAACATTTCGCTATGTTTATCTATTTATTTTATGCGATGTTTTCTCTGTTTGGGGTTTGGAGATTCTCACAGCAAGGCCATCAAGAGGAAAGAGTATAATTGCAAAAGATGTACATGCGAGTTTATTATATATATTTGGAATCTGAACTTTGGATTTTAATCATAGAACAAGAACTGGATAATTTTATAACTCTCAGCTTCTTAATAAAAGTTTCTCGAATAAAATGTATAATCCTTGATAACTTGGAGAAGGTGTACGAGACCTCATATTAGATTCTGTATATGCTTTTTCATCAGTGGGAAACCTCAGTGAATTGGGAAACTCATATAAGGTAAACGCAGTGCATACCGACAGTGAAGCTCGTACCGACAGATGTATTGTTTTCTTAGCGAATCTGTGTATGTGTCGGTACGAGCTTCACTGTCGGTACGTACTGCGTTTACCTTATAAAGCATATATCTCAAACTCTGAGCAATTTCATTCCAATTTTCCAGGAAAGGAAATTTAATGTGAAGCAAATAATAGATTCTAACATCTAGAGAAAAGATGTTGGTATATAACACTCTATGGGGATGTGTTTGTGTTTAAATTTGGCAAAATATTAGGGGAGAATCAGCTAAGTTGACTGCGAGGATAAATTGGTATTGTTTATATTGGGAGAACAAAAAGCGTAAACAGCTTCATTTGTTTAAGGAAAAGTTTTACTTTTGGTTCCCTAATAAAGACAAGTAGGTATATGATATTTTTAATTCATGTTTTTGCATGAATTAGCAAAATTCAAAAATTTTGATACCTATCAGATTTCTTTTATATTCGTATTTTTTTTATATTAGTCACTTATAGACTTTATAAACTCAGCCGATTCTCCCCTAATTCGAAAAGAGAGAATTTGAGAAAATGTATGAGCACTCAAACTGTTGAAATCTCTTTTGGTTTTCGGGTGAAATTGAAAAGTCTCATCGACAGACAGTTAGACTCCACTACAACTTGAATTTTAAGAAGAACCTATTATTTATCTGGTCACGTCAGAAATCAAAACCACGCATGTCGCATCGTCTTTTGTTGTTCTTGCCTGTCCCACCCCCACATAGTCCGCCTCCCCAAAGTGTGTGGAGAAATCAAAGTGACAGTTCCCATTTTCCTCAAAATTACTTCCCCAAATCTAAAATCCCACTTGCGTATGTCATAAACGCAAACGCGACTCGGTTGATTTGTCAAGGGTGCTCATGTATTCGGTTCGAGTATCCACATCGCACCCCAAACCACTTGAGAGGCACTTCCCGGGCTCCCGGCGTCACGGCCGGGATAAAAGCAAAGGGGGTGGCGAATGTGAAGCAACAGAAAAGACGAAAAATTCTGTGCCTTTTCCATTAGAGCTCCATTCGACAGACTGTTCACACTACAGCTATAAGTCAAGCTCTTTAGAAATTGATTCTGCATGCTTTTTGGGGGAGGGCTGGTGCCTTTGTGGGGCCTCGCTTCTTTTGAAGCCCCTTCAATTAGCTCCCGATCAATAATAGATATTAGTTCTCTATTTGGAAAATTTACTGCTCGATTGATATTTTCACACTAGAGTGGATTCCTTGTTTGACTGCAGCACCTTTGGAAATTGATTAAAAGGGTGAAATTTCATCAAAGAATATATTGAAGAAAGCGTTTGATTTCTTTGACGGAGGCAATACGAGAAAGTTGAGGTATATAAATAGATTTCTTCATTTTTTTATTTGATTGACTGGTTAAAGAAAAATAATTTGGTCCAAATGGAACTCAGATTGTGGAAACTCCCCTCTTGTGGGAACTTATTGTTAAGGTTTAATAATGAAGTTAATAAAATGTTTTCTTAGATAATAGCATACTTACTTAACTAAATTTCTCGAATTTTACACTTTTTTAAAAAATTATTTTAAAAACTTTATAATTAACAAAAGAATCTTTTAAATTCTAGTAAAATCCAAGGTAAAATTCTGGTTGATATCTCATATCTCAACTAGGGTGACGGAATGTCTGACCAAGTATAGTTAGGGTCTAGCCTAGGGTGTTTATACTGCCAAATGAATTACTAGATTTTAAAGCTAATTCCATCTTTTATTTAGGCAAATTTCCCATTCCTTTTTTGAAGTTCATTTTTCCATTAATAACTAGCCTTTAAAAATTGTATTAAATTTAATAAATCCCATTGACCTGTTCCAGATTAAATTCTGCTTTTCGGGATACACCATGCAGCCTTTATATTCTATATAGCATTCATTCGAGCAAATAGACAAATAAAATTCTGATAAGTTTTCTTTTAGGGGTGACCAACCCCTAATACACTCTCAAATATATACTTATTCAATATTCGAGTAATATTCGAGATTGAGATGGCACGCGTACAAATTTGCTTACCAACCGATTGCTCGGGGTCGGTAGAGAAGTGGGGGCACCTGAAATTGATTACATTTTCGTAGAGACCCCGCTCATGTGTCAAGTGAAAAAGTAAAACCCATAAAAATCCTAAAATATTAGATGGTAAAAAAAGAGGGAAGCAGGGATTTTTCGTGTTCGCAGTGGTGGCAAGTGGATTATTTATGGTGTCTCTTGCACTTTTTGCTATATACACACCCTCAGCCACATTGCATGTTTCGCTGAAGATCCAGCTAGCAGTCAATTAAATTGATTTTCTAATATTCATCGAAGTACAACTGACCTTTGTTGCAAATGGTTGCAATTGTGCATAATCTGCGAGAGGATGAATATTGCAGGAATTGAATAAGTGAAATTGCTATCGGGCAATGTTGTGTTGGGCTTAGGATAAATTGATGAGATTTACCCTGTATCTTAAGTGTACAAATCGGGATTATGTAACACAAGCATATATGCTTAAAATACAATTAAATCATATTATATATTTTTGTATTCAAACTGCAAATGCACAAGAGGTTAATGCATGACAATTCACAATAAAATGAAAATGTATATAGTGTGTTGAGCAAATGTTTGGGGCCAATGTGACATTTCACAATTCCGGACATACAGAATGCACTGAACAATATGGTTTTGTCGTAAATGAGAATTTACAAGAGATGGACACAATGACGGAGACGAAATTCAAGAAACCACAACACTTACATTACATTTCCATCATTCGTTCTATTCATTCAAATTGCATTGCATCTGGGGAACAAGTGGGCACTTTTTGGAACGACAGAGTTGAGATGAGGAAGAGATGATCTTGTGAAAAATTGAAATTTTCAAAAAAAAAAATAAGCAATTAAATTAGTGATTATGATAAGATTACCGGTCGTCTGGGTAAACCAACTCTTTGCATTTTAATACATATATTGTTTCTATAACTTGTAATTTTTCATGAAATTTTGGAAATCTTGTACTTTACAATATGTGACATATACTGGTATCCGAAAAACCCTGAATATATTACAATGGGAAATGATACGACATAGATGTAAAATGAAATCCCATAAATGACAAAGCCACATCCAATTTGCTCTCATAGTTTGTATTATGCAAAATTTGCACAAATTTCTACTCAATGAGCTTCCTTTCCAGGGCAACTCTCATCTTATCCAATAAAGTAAAGGGACTTTCCATGTGATTGTGTTTACGTCACAAATCAAATTTTTGTAAGAAGAAAAAGGAGGGAAAAACTAGGGGTCGGAAGGTTGAATATGTTTCTGGCAATCATTTCCATTTAGATGTATAGAGTTTTCTTTTGTGGAAAAGTTTCATCCGGGTAAACTTTAGCATAATAGCTTCGGTAAATAGCTTGACAAAATATGATGGAGGGGTTATTTGAAATTCACCTGCGTGGGGTTTCTTATTCCCTTGCGTGTCAATCAGCAGGATGAATAATTCACCTTGGGAAATTGGCATATCAACGTGTCATCAAGTTGAGAAGGCAAATGAGTGACGGATTGGATGGGATGCATCCGCAATTTTGGCGTCAACCCACCCATGTATAGTGTTACATGGCATAAAAGTGAATGCTGAAAGCTCCTCTTGGATCCCCCACACTCCATCATTCAAACGAATTTTCTTTGTCAGCCGACATACATTTTCTGCAGAATAGAAGCACTTAGGAGAACTCAACACATATTTACACATACGAAACGTTCAAATCAAATCATGACACTTCCATTAGCATGTCGCAAAATTTCATGTTTCTAATTATGGTTTTCATTAGTGCGCATATGATGGATTTTGCATGTTGTCTCTATGATGTGCTTTTATACTATTTCCACGGGAAATCTTTAACATATATTTTGGGGAAAATTCATTTTGTCATAT
>CAKKOB020000101.1:0-14209 GCA_918844115.2 Phlebotomus perniciosus | reverse complement strand
AAATATTATTTACTTTTCTTTTTAAATAAATTGGAAAATGTGGCCATTTATTTTTTCATACAAAGGAATATTACCCCTTAATTAACCTTGAATTTAATTTTATTATTTATCGCGTATTTAATTAATATGTGATATTTTTAGAAATATCAGAGATCCGTAATATCTACTCTACAATTTGATGCATTTTATCCGAGATATTTTATACTCAAGCCTAACTTCCGTCTGTGTCCATCCCTAAAAACTTGAGAGGTTTGCTTCTTTCGTAAGAAAAAAATCCCTTTCAATGATGTATGGAGATTTATATAAGATGGTAAATGCGGTGTATATGGCGAAAATGAGGCTTTTCATCACGTGTGACTGCTCCTTCTATTTCGCCTCTCCCTTTATTAATACCACCACGAAACATTAGGGATCTCATCGAGATATACCCATGCCCAGGCGTATTCTTCAGTTGACAACACACGCATTAAATTGCTGGAGCATCATTCATAAAGATGATGCGTGTTTGTCGCATATAAACTCTCATCAATCACCCACTTTATCAGGTATGCGAGGTGTTTGTCGGCGGATGGAGGGAAAGAATAAAATATGTATTTTCGCTCTAAGCTATGACACCTTCAAGAATTGCTCTCAATATATCGATAAACCAATATGTTTTCTCAATTGTAATTCTGAAAGTCATAAATAAATTTATAACTATAAACAAAATTGAATTAATTAAAGATATATTTTTTTCTATTGAAAATAAATTAATTTTTAATTGCTCCTAAAATCTAAATCACTTTTTAAATTTTAGAAATATATCAGTCATGCCCGATTAAATAAACCTATCTAAGATATGAATTTACATAAAACAAATGCCCATGTAAATTATTATGACACTAAACTAAAGAAATTATTTCCATGTCTTAATTATTGACAGCATTTTTTTCGCATAGCATCTTCATTTCATATGCATTTCTTGTTTATGCATAGAATTTCTTATATTTTCTATTGAAATTGCGAAATTAATCACACGCTCTCTTCGGATGCTTCTGACATAAACGAGTAACAATGGAGAATTGCATAAAGGTGTTTGCCATGGAGGAATGTCAATATTGAAGAAATTTGCCATCAATGCAATGAATGGTAGAAATTTGTTAAAGGAATGCGAAAAAGTTTTCTCAGGATAGGTGTTGAGAAATGTCGATATAAAATTAAGGAATCTTTATATTGAATTTATAAAAGAATTCTCGTTCTTCGTTCTCATCTTTTTTTCACTTTATTGCAATATATAATACTTAGTTAGAGAAACTACGTGAGATGTGTAACTATTTGTTGAAAGATGATTTGCAAAAGAAGACTTGAAAGAAGGGTATTTCATTTAATAATTCTGTAAATGGTAAATTTTTCTACGCATTCGCGAGTTGTCGCATATATGAATGGATGTAATAGCATCGAAAATACAATATTAACAAGGAGGAAAAGTTTCGACAGCAAAATAAATTCCTTCGACAAAAGTTCTTACATTTTCTTTGTGCTGCATATGCTATATCCAACATTGGAACATTTTCTACTCCGCCCCATCCCACCCCTCAAAGCTCCCTCATCATTTTGAGATCTGAAGGAGCACAAAATGGAGAGTAAAAGCCAACAAGTAAAGGACATGCAGAGAGTTGAATTATCAATTTTACTGCACAATTCACTGTCTGATCTGAAGCAATTTTCCTCAAACGCCTAAGACCGTATCCCTTGTATATCATCTGCCAAAGTATTCAATTTGTAGGAAATCGAATTGAATTCGTAAATTTTATATACATGAAGCGTAGACAAATTTAATTTTAACCTATATAGAAGCTTCGTTGCTCCACATTTGATATATGTGAATTGGAGTAAAAGGAATATCTCAGGGGGATGATAACTAATTCTATTGCCAATAAATTTTCTTTGAAGTTTATACACTTATTTGTAGATTATATGTACTGCTTCAATGCTTAGATATACACAGTAGCTGGATTGCAAATTGAGTATTTATTGTAGATGCGGCATTTTCAATTGTGCATAACAATCAAATATTGCAAAATTGCTTTTGATGATATTACAAGCATTATACGAATATTTCAATAGTGAACTTGGAGAATCTGAATTAGGGGGAAGTAGGGAAGTTTTTAACCGTGGGTCAGTATTATTTTATGAGTTTTTCCTATATATTTTCCCATCATATTTTCCCACGCACATGGGAAAATTCGGTGGGAAAATATATAAAAAAAATTCATAAAATAACACTGGCCCCGCAGTTAAAACATCTCCACTTCTCTCTATATTATTCTCAAAATTTTTGCTACTTAATAAACGTTTGTACTTTTTCCTAAGAGTGAAATGAAGTTTCTATTTACGAAAATTGTTTTTATTCTATATCGCTGTTATAATCTTACACTAAAATTGTTAGTTGTAGCCCCCTTGTGGGAAAATCTGGAGCAATATGTTTTGTCATAATAGATACGCTGCATCTTCCCTATTCTTGTTTCCTTCGAGCAGAATTTGCTCCTCTGCGTCTTTTGCATGGCTTCTCATCATTGGGGAAACCATGAAGAGGATATATAAATTAAAATATTCCAGAAAAGGCTCTTGATATCTGCTGCGAAGGCAAAAATATAAACTTTTGAGAACGGTGGAGTCCTTCCTACGATACTTAATTTGATACCTTGAAGCAAAATTTCACTTTTGATGATTCAATTTGTTAACAACAAATAATATCAAAGCATTTCTGCTACTGACGTGTTTATCCACATTATTTTATGGTATGAGAAGAAGGAAATTTTATTTAAAATCGTTCAGGAAAATGGAATTAATTACAAGTAAATTTTACCTTTCAACACAGGGGATCACTCTCTTTATACGTCCATCGCCGGATTGTTGGCAACTCAGCGTGAATCATCTGGATGGGTGGAGAAATGACTTCCAGCTGCTATGTCATATTCATCCATTTTTCACATTTCCACCAATTTTCCTCCGTTTCACCCCCTTGAACATTTAATCACAAAAACACACAAAATATCCATAATTCTGGGATTCATCTCCACAAATCCCAGAATCACATTGTGCACCATCCACTTGACACAGTGGTCTCCACTTCCTCTCTATATATCTCTTTTCACCCCCTTTTCTGAGCTTCTCTGGGTGCTTCGCACTTTGAGCACTTTGCCGCCACCCAAAACTTTCACCTCCAACCTCTCAAACAATGTTCAACTGTAATTCATCACACACACACACATTCTAATGCAATATCTTTACTCCTCCAGTCGAGCTACTCACCATTCAAGACCAGAAGCCTGGGCGAGGAGTTCAAACTTTCTTCAAACAATAAGTGAAAAAGTTACCCTCAAGTATAATACTTGTGCTGACAAACCAAAGCCGGGAAAACTTCTCTTGCATGCGATGAGCAAACTCATTCGCACGCCAAACGCAAAACGACTGATCCATTCACTGGGATGCTCCTCGGTTGTCAGGGTGGATTTGCCTCATTCTTTGCTGGATGGCATATGCGCATGCCGATGGGAAATCATAAATTCACCACTGTGTTTCGTGGGAGGGCGACCAGTGGCCCCTTGAGCTCCTTCCCCAAAACACAAGTCGCAGCGTCAAAGATTGAAAAGGCACCATCCAAATCTATCAACTCAAGCCGAGAGTGATTTTTCTGTGATTCCCCATACGACTTTATATCGATGTTTTGTGTCCGATTGAATAAATTTGGTAACACATAAAATTAAAGGGACAGCCAATGGAAATAATCCAACCATTTCCATAGGTATTCCAGCAACCCAAAAATCCTTTGAAATTCCAGAGAAATTACTTCTTATTTCAAGTAGAAATTCTCTCTTATTGACCTCTTTACCAAACTCTAAACTCAGAATTTGCGGATGAAAGCTTTAAGATCCTAATCCGTTTCCTAGCAGCAACAGAATCAGAGCGTATTCATCTCCTCATAAATGAGTTTACATATAAGCTCCCCTTAGTCATTTCAAACCTGGTGTACATTCTATTTAATTTATGCTCTCACCTTGCAACTAACATAAACACCTGAAGAAAATCCAATAGAACATCCTACACAGAATGTGGTCGGTAAAAATCTACCTTTGGTGGGTGATATTAGAACATAAAGTGACCACTCATGAATTCTCAATATTCATGAGTACTACATTGGCTGGGATTTAATGGATTTTGCTGTGGCAAGTGCAACTTTTATAATGGTGTTTGCCACCGCACAATCTGAATTGTGTGCGATAACGCAAATTTATACGAGCATCCAACGGAAAGTGTGCGAAATTCACGTGGTTTGAATTTTAACGTGTCGGGAGACATGCTTTATGTCATGTTACAATAAAAGTCTCTATGGTGGAGCTCCACTTTTTCCCGCCACCCCGTAAACTGGGAAGAGGGCAGAGGGTCTCCTAGGAGAACGTGATAACTACACTCCATCAACCTTTCTTCATTTTTTCTGCTCTTTCCTCGCCCCCACTCAGCCGAGATAAGGGAAAAAAGCACAGGGCGAAGAACCTCTAATTTTACAGTCTCTCAAAGGTGACACTTCAAGACATGAAGACGGTTTGAATGGCATTGGAAGACCATGAGAAGCAGAGCCCTAGTTGCCTCTATTATGGAGTCAATTTATTATTAATTTCCTTCTACCCTTTTTGTATAAACCATGTGGTTCGAAATTTTTATGGTGGAAAGTCTTGATACTCCCAGGAAATCAATATGGACAAAGATATCGATTTATGTAAATTCTCAGCAAATTAATTATTCAGGAAACTCAAGCAGCGACCAAGAAAGAAATGTATTGAAAGTTCTTTAACTAGAAATATTTTCCCACATTTTTCTTGCAATCATTTTCATGATGTTATGGACAATAATATTTCAGGATGTTTTCATGTTTAAAACTTTCCATTTAAAAACAGTCTTCAATCAAACTGTTACAAAAATTTATTTCAAAATAAATTGTGAAAACTGAATTTCAATTATTTTTTGTTATAAATTGCAACCATCTTACAAATTAAATGAGTTTGTTTAATAAACCCAGATCAAGCAGAAATAATTTAAAGTTGGGAAAACAAATATAATCCAGCTTTTTCCCATTCACAGCAGCTTTAAATTTAAAGCTTGTTATAAGTACAGAAAAATCATTAGGAGAATTTGGGGTTGGTACACTGGGGTTAATCTCCCAGTCAGGAAGCATTTAATGGCATTTTGCTGTGGATGGTATTCTCTTTCAGAGACATCTCATAATCCATTTTTACTGGACAGTGCTGTGTTTGATGCGATTGTTGTGGTACTGTTTTCCCGTCGAACACTCGTCCTCTGTGGTCTTGTCGAAGACACCGAGCTGACATGAGTGGGAGAGATGAAGAACCACGGAAGTATGTCAACTATATATACCAAGAAGTCATCTTATGGCATGAGACCCCGAGAAACTCCAATCTCTGGTATATAATATGAGGAACATTTCCTTCAGATATGTTCCATCAATAACAAGAATCTCCTATTCTGCTGCACATCGGGTGGCTACCGACTTGTGTCCCCTTTTCCAGGCCACGGGAATTCTCAGAGTCATTCTAATGACTATCCCGTCCAACAGTGCTATTATTGCTAGGGAGTCGCCGCCCCAGAAGGATTGCAATGGAGTTCACGTGCACAGGACGTGTGGCGGTGACTCTGTGTAAATACCACCCAGGCCAGGACATGACGCTCCCACCATATAGCAGTCACAGAGCTGCACCCAGACTCGATCTGGGTTATTGGAACGGATACAGAAAAATTATTTATTGCGGTCAGAAATTGTGAAAGTTACCGTGCAAAGGTAAACTTTTGTCATATGCTGCTTTATGTAACTTTCAAGCTTACATTTATATATAGTTTATCCAAGATTAAAGGGGCAGATATTACATTGAAATTCTTATATACATCAGCTTTTTTAATCTTCTTGATGAGTGAAATTTATCCATAGAGAGCTCTTTGAACACAACTTTGATCTCATCTTTTCTGCCACCGGAAAATTCCAATCGAAAAAAAATTTCAATAGAAAATCTTCCCCGACTTTTTTATTGAGTGTTTTCCTGGGAAATGTATTTTTCAAAATTGTATACCTACTTCGTTTCGATAGAATACTCGTAACATATATATATGAGTAAAACGACTATCAAAACTAAATCAAAAATTACATATCATGGATTTTTTGTTCTGATGAAACTTTTGTATTTTTGGATGACTAAATTTTTGATGAAAGAAAAATAAAAACAGAATAATATTCGTAAAAGGGATTGTCCACGTCGTCTACGTGCAATGTATAGCGTTTCAACTATTTTAATAAATAAATTTAATTTGCATATTGTTTTACCTTTTTCATGTATTTTCACTCAATGGATTTTCATTGAAAATCCGGGATGAAAAAGGTTTGTGTTCCTCAAGAAATTACCTCCAGGAACATAATTATTATAATACGAGAATCTTAACTTGATGGTTAAATCCCTGAAGTGATCATCAAGATTTATGTCTTTTCAATAAACGCTGCAATAAATCTTGATTTACTGAGCTCTCTGCAAATCATTGAATCAGATAAATAGGGTTGTCTGTCGATCTTTCAAGTGCGGTCGGGGCTTTTGCGATTCAATTCAAAATGCACTCCACATGGAGAGGGCTTTCGCCAAAGGATTCATCATTATCGTGCATCATTGTGGTTTTTCTTCTCACTGGACTCGATGATGTTGAAGTGGATTGGATTATTGAGAAAATCAAATTAATGATGCTCGCACTCTTCAACTTCACTTAATCACTAATAAGTGTATCCCACAATGAAAAATATATGTTGCATCCCTTTATTGTGAGTTACCGGAATGTTGGTATCGATAGAAATTGGGGCTTTGCATAAATTATGTGCTGTGACAAGTGTTACAGATTCTACATAATATGCGAGAGATGTGTACATATATTGTTGCCAGAGGAGAAGTGACAAAGAAGTGTCCTCAACAGGCACTTGAGGGATGACAAAAGTGTCGACGTCGAGTGAATCAGTTCATTTGTGGCAGCGTAATAAGACTTTTTCCCAGCCACTTCAGTTATGACTTTCGAGGAGAAAGTGCCTTACAATAAGACCAAGTCAATTTCTGCATCTCCTAATGGTCGAATGGAGTGGCTCTGGGAAGAGCGTGCCACTTTATACTATGAGAAAGTTTGAATATGCTCTTCACCGTTGAGGTGGCGAAAAATATCATCCCATTCAGGACCAAAATCATCTCTCAAGACCATAACTTCTAATACTCCAACGTGGGAGAAAATAGTCGAGTGTGGTGGGACAATGAGTCGCCCATGATAAAATTTTACAACAAGATAGGAAGTCCAGTATCAAGGGTAAATGGTTTTCTGGCAGATTGTACATTATCATAGGTGATTATGTATAATACATATTTCCCGAAATTATGTAAGTGCTTAACTTAAAATCAAGGATCATATATACAAACACGTAAGTAATTGGTACAAAATAAAAGTTACATATACCTACTAATTTTTACATAACTTTGAAGGCATTCCATCAAGCTTAAGATGTGAACTCATCTCTGACTTTATAATTCTTATCATGAAACTAACCTTTAGTTTTATAAAACTGTAAATCTTTATGATCTATGACAAAATTTTAGAGACTTGAACAATCTTCTCGTCGTGCCATTCGTTGTACATTTATGTGGAAATTTTTTGCCTTGAGCGCATGGCGAGTCGCAGGAAAGAAGAGTCTGGCTCGGAGAGAGGTGACAACGACGAAAGTGAAATGCAAACGAAGAGACCTCACTGAAAAGCCACCCCACGGGGTGAGGGAAAATAGCCAAGAGGGAGACATAAAAGTCCAAAATTCTAGCATTAGTTTTCCCACAGTGAGACTGGGGTGTCAGTGCTTTAATTTATGGGGATTGTCCATTTCAGAGATTGGAATGTGAACACTTTCCAAGCTTTCCAAGAGTATTTTCTCGTTTGTTGATTTGCATGAATGTGTCCCTGGTCACTTGGCCATTCATCCCTCCATGCCAAGAGCCACAGTGAGCCATTATGTCCGTCCACCAGGAGAACCTCCCCCACTTTCACATGAGCTCCTTCACCCAACACTTGCATATGAAACTGGAAAACACTTATTATTGAATAACAAATATTGTATGAGTATAATTAATTAAAGTGGCGTCATTGTGTGTCTTTAGCAAATTTTATTCAAATTCCCCTCTCAGCAATTGAGCAATTTCATGTGTAGTGGCCCTTATAAAACTCTACGAAAAGGAGTCGAAATTCAATTAAATAAATCTCCCGGCATTGGGACACGTTTCACGCATTTTTTTCAGCACTTGTGCCATTTTCCCACGTCTATTGATGCCATCAGAGTCGGCTTTTTTTGCCTATCCCTCCAGGAAATCATGCGAGTTCTCATCCTTCCTCACAATCACTCTCTGACGAGATGAGTGTCATTCTGTTTTCCGCTTCGCTTCCACAATCAATTTTACTGCCTCAATTCTTACTACATTTACACAAAACACCAGTTTTATGCTATCTGCGACACATTTCGGTGGATCCGTGGCTCTCTTTCACATACCTATCGTTTTTATACAGCGCCGGGAGGTCAACGGTCACATCTCTCGACTGCCAGCATCTGAAAGCTTTGCATATCTTCCCAAGCTCGACAAGTGCACAAAAAGAACGCCAAAAAAATTAAATTCATGCAAGGGGTGAAATACTCCACGAAGAATTATTTTTTTTTGTTTTGTAAAAAATAACGTAATTAAGCACAGAATTTGAAATGGATTTCCAGAGTTTTAGGCACGCCAAATTGCACCGCGATATTGTGTCGCCGAAATTGAAAAGCGTGTAAATATTAATCTGGCTATTTACCGAAAATCCACACCTAAAAACTATACTGTGTGTAATTAGAAAATGTTGTTTCATCACTGATTATCCCGGGGTATTCAATAAATCACAATTCATGAGGTATCTAATGAAATTGGCCTATATACTCTCGCTCAATATAGTGAATACAGTTTGCGCCAAAATATTCGGAAAATTAGCTGGAAATTAATTTATCCACACAAAGGAGACTTATGAAGCATATTTCACCGTATACGGGATGCCAATTTATTAAAAAATATTGGTGCATAATTTTAGGAAATTTTCAAAATTTTCAATGTATAATCAAAATTACACTCTTGAAAAGCCAAATGATAAATTTATACAAAGTGCCTTTAGTTACAACCAGTTAAACTTCACAATCAGAGTAATAATTAATTGAAAAAGTTTACATCGATGAAATATCTATTAAATTGATGAATTGAATGAATTGCAAATTCTTCTCGCCACTTTTGCAACGAATTTGGAAATATGCTGAGAATTTAATTAAATTTACGAATATTTTCAACACCATCTTACTATTTTCTGAAACTGTTCCAATTGCTCAAAGTCACGCAATTCCAAAGTAAAATGTAAGGCAAGATAATAGTCTACATAAGTTTCTGTAAAAGACTCAGAGGCACACACTCCAACAATAAAGTTTCTATTTGATTATGTCTAATTATGAATAATGCAAACTGACAGTAAAGTTGTCGCATTTTCTTTCACTCATTAGTCTAACAGGAGCGACTTCTTTACCCCCTAGGGTATTTGCGAGACGAGACCGTATATAAGCTCCTCGGTGGTGAGTTTGGTTTGAATTGCAGAATCGGTGTGGCAGTTTGACGAGTGTCGAAAGGATGGGTGAGGATTATTTGATTGAGGGTGAAGGTAGGACAGACGTCAAGAGTTTTGGGGACATGTCCAAAGCACTACGAAGTTGTGTCAATCAAAGGGAAAGCACATCAATAAGCATCCCAGCAGTCAAACCCGAAAGAGGAGTGTATAATTTGAAACCGAGAACTATGTATAGTGCGCAATGTGCTGCTAACATATATGGGTTATTTCGCCTGAAAAAGATGTGTATGTATATGCCTCCCATCAACCGGAAATTCAAATTCATCAGCAAAATAAATACACCTGGATGAATAAGATAAGGAGTTAGATGTGTGGATCAGGAAAAGAATAATGACCTGTTAACTTGATGAAACATTTATATAAGGATCATCCATGATAGTCCCACGATTTGGCCATTTGAGATGGTATAAAGACTCAAGGTGTGCACACTGTCGTATTTACGATGGTGAATTGCTGAGGGAAATTCAAATTCAACACCACAAACCATTACGTTCGGGACGTGACTAAATTTACAAGGATGACAAAAGTTTCCTTTTTCAGCTTCAAGTAACTGGATTAAGATGGAAAACCATCTCCTGCAGGGACACTTGCTATATCCAAGCTACACACTAATTCTTCAGCTATTTTCTTAACATTCCCCCATTCCATCCTAAACCACCAAATTAGCAATGGGTGTTTGTATCCAAGTTTTATTTGTTTGTTTGGAATGAAACATAAATGAACATACATTGGTGAAGTGTTCCACTCAACACGGCAAGAAGTTAATTATTATATTTTGTGCAAACATTGCAAAAGTCTTGGCAACAGTTTTCATGCAAGACTTTGGGGTATTTTTCATGGGTAAAATTCAAGCAGAATTAAGTAAACAGCTCTTAAGTAAGAATACTTCTTTCAATTATAAAAGTGATTAGATAATCTGTGATTAGATAACGCAAAGTATATTTCCTTGCTTTTTTATCTTTTAAAGAGCAAAAGAGCTCATTACCGTTATATTTAATCGTTAATGAACACTACTTGTACAACCATTCAAGTTTGTACAGCTTATACAGCACGTTAACTTCAAAGAACATCTTCCACTCAATTTTACTCGGACTCCCCAGACAGCAAGAATATCAGGAGAATAAACAGAAATTATTCTAGGAAATATTTATTAAATTTTAAAAGAACATTTAAAAGTGTTCATGGTAGAATCCAGAAGATGACGAAATGCGGTACGATGTTTTGAAATGTGCAGACACCTTCTTAGTAATGCTTTTCTATCTGAACATTCAAAATGCAGAACTGTTGAAATTCATTCAGTGTAAATTAACCCATTGAGTTACAAACATTCTGTAAATTTAGAATAGAAAAATGAGAACTCTTGGCAAAATGTCATACTAATGAGAAACGCTCCAGATGGAAGTGAATTCATTCTTTCGTAATGCACAAACCAAATAAGCTTGCTGCATCAACTTTTCTCTTCCTGCAAAAAAAGGGAAAATCCTCTTACATGGCATTGAGAGAAGATACATAGTTGTGATTGGAGACATGCGGAGGAATGTTACCTTGTATCATATACCCAAAACCCCCATAGTTGTACAAGAAGCTCCTCTTAGTTGACTCGTGTTTTGATATTGTCTGTGATACTTCCAATTCCTACTCGTAAGACATCTCCACTGGCAGAGATGTGAGCCTGCCTCCCCAAGGAGAGCTGCATTTGGAGAATTAATGGGAGCGATGTTTTATGTTTGTTTGCTGTTGTTTTTTGTCCTTCTTCTCCACCTCCTGGATGGAACACTATGGAAACAAAAAAGGACCAACAGACAATTGCCACAAAAAGCAATTTTATATACGACGCGGAAAATGTCCACCATCGAGGAATAATGGAGCTACCATTGAGGGTGGGTATTGGGCGGGAAAAAGGTTTACCGAATAAATTCTCCGTCTCCAAACCCATGGAGCCCTACTTTCCAAGGTACATATAATAGGTTAATAGCCCCAAAATGAGAAAAGTTAATAAAAAAGAGAGATACAAATCTCGACATAACTTGACACCCATGACGGAAAATGTTGGGGTGTTATTTATTTATTATCGGCTTTTCTTTTATTTTATATCTGTACTTCTTACACAGCATTTCATTCTTATTGGGAATTTCAACTTATTGATATTTATTTTCTCCCACATTACCAATAAATTGTGGAAGATTTTCGATGGTTGGACATGCCAAAAAAAACCCACTAAATTTGAATGCTTGTGTTAGTGCGAGGGTGCGTACCATAAAATGTAGAATTAATAACTTTTATTATGGATTATCGTAAAAATTCTTGTTGCATCGTAAAACTTCCATTCGCCCATTTCTGGCTTATTTCCTTTTATTTTCCTCCGCATTCCATGCAAAAGAGGGACCACTTTCTCTAAAGTCACCACCACCGCATTACAAGTGGTTAATGCAAAATCACTCAGAGAGGTATTAGATCTTTCATGGGAGAAGCTCTTCTGCTGATAAATATGTATCACTAGGAAGGCAATAACCAATGCTTTAGTATATCGCGCAAAGCTGGTACTTCTGAGCCAACACCTCGATATTAGCATCATAAAAAATAATTTTACAGAGTATTCCATTATAATTTGAAATTATGAGGAGATTGACGAAATTATCATTCACGATTCATCTCAACATTGCGTTTTATGTGAATTTTCATGCAAATATTTCATTTTTCACTACTCAGACACACATAAATCCACCTTACTAGACAATTTTCCTATCATAAATTGTTCACATGAATAAATCCAATGGCAGATGAATGAAAACAACGCATGCAAGTTTTATTTAAAGAGGCCGACTTTTTGCCTGAAAGTGCATAAAATATATTTTGGACTTTTATTCCTTTGGGGAGGAAACAGAGAAGTTCATAATTTTCCTTGTGACTCTTCCCTTTTTGGCGTGAAAATGCGTCTCTAAGAGGGAGAATTTGGGGCATACACCACGCCTTCGCTGAAGGACTAAGCCAGTCGTTTAATGGTCCATTTTGTCGCCACTAAATGCACAGACCCAGCCCAACACAGGAGTGATATAATTGATGATTTCATTATTGGCATCTTCTCCACCAGGAGGGATATTATTATAGTCCGAAGACCTCAAGTATCGACTCCAATTGAATTTCCTTCCGTTGCCGATGAATATGAATTGGTATAGCATGCTCATATAATTGCTCACGTTTTCGTATCACAATTGAATTCTCCGTATAGTGTTCAATACCACCCACAATCCCACCACCACTTTGACACCCAATTGCCAACTACCATGTCTGGTCTCTCCGGTAGCATAAGAAATTACTGGCCTGAGGGAGATGGAAAAAGTGAGAAAAACATATATAATAGTTTAACATATAAATAGAAATGTTCAACATAATGTAATTCCCCCGACGTTTCTGGACTATTGAATACTATATGGAGAATAGGAAGAGGGCAACAAAAGGAAAATTATACCTTCCCATCGATTTATGATTTATTGCATGCCATAAACCAATTCATAAATATACGTGAAAATGCCGGAGATTAATTTACAAATGGAATAGAGTCGTACTTAACCCATAATACAAGCCTGATGTACGACTTACAAACAATCTATTAAGAGATACATCAAATACAGGGAGAAGTAAAAAGCAAAATTTACCAATTTTTTATTACTATTTCATTTTTTTGGAAGCAATTTTGGAGTCATTTGAAGCTTTTTAGCCTAATGACAAGGATTTACAATCTGCTCATTCTGTATTCCATATTTACACGTATCCGTCCGATTGATCCCTAAGGGCAAATCGAATTGGGACTATGGTTACCGGACACACAAAATCTCATCGATTTGACTATAGAGAAGTTTCCCGGAAAATATTGACAGTCCGGCCGCGTTTCATACCCGTAACATGCTTATCATTGTTTGAATTGATGGAGACACGAGGCGCAAAAGTCATCCAATATTTTATTCATTTTCCAATGTCCCTCGTAAAAAAGTATGCTTTTATGTATGAAAAATACGCGCACCATCCCCTTACGATCCCTTTTTTTTCTATTAAATTTATTATGAAAACACACACGCTGCGCGGTTGACGTGCTGAACTTTTTTTCCAACTGTTCTTCACAGTCGTTTTTGTCTGGCAGAAAAAAAATCTATCTGACCAAATAACTCGATGGTTCTCCTATTCATGCTAGTGCGTAAGCTTTTTTCAAAAAATGGCAAAGCACACGCCAAGTTTAGCTTTGCAAGCTGGGATTCGGTGGGCCACCTCGGGATGTAATGCAATTCGCTTATCAGCTGAAACTTGGTGGTAAAGAATAGAATCGAAGTGTGACCGTATTTGGAATCCACAGCGACCCTCATGAGTATATCGTGTAGTTTGAAGGGTCGCTGTGGATTCCAAATACGGTCACACTTCGACTCTACTATTTACCACCAAGTTTCAGCTGATAAGCGAATTGCAT
>CAKKOB020000100.1:71160-95957 GCA_918844115.2 Phlebotomus perniciosus | reverse complement strand
GACAGACAGACAGACAGACAGACAAACATTTTGGAGATGGGTATTTTCGGACTCCTGGAGTCACGTCCGGTCGAGATTTAATGGTTTGGGGGTGATCAGGCCAATTCAGATATGCACACTTGGCTTTATGTATTAGGATGTAAATACTACTGAATTCGCCCACTGATAAGACTTGACTATTTGCACTTCTCTTGATGAGCAAATTACCCATGATAAAGAGATAATTGGGACAATTGGGGAGTTTTCAAGTCTAAGAAGCTGCTTTATTAACCCTTCAACGACTAGAAACGCTTAAAATTTAGTAAAATATTATATTGATTCACTGATTAGCATCTATGATTTTTCATTAATTCTTTATTAACAATTTTGAGATTTTAACTAATTTTGTATTTATTTTTTTTTTAAATAAAAATTAAAATCGGTTGAATATCCTAAGATTAATTGTAGGCTTCTAAAGCCCTTTAAGCTTTTCGTCGCGAAACTTGCCTGACCCGTTGAGTGTTAAAAATCTCTCTCTCTCTCTCATGGAATGCATAACTTAATCTTCTCATATTTATTCGGAATTTAACCCAGTTCCGTAAGGATTACCCACACGCAATTTCCTTTAGAACAAACACTTGAAACTTTATTGGAAGCAAGTGCTTTCAGATAATCTGGGTATGTTGATGTGCTCATCTTCACAATAAACCGCCAATTCTCAAACACGAAGACGAGTTTTATCATCGGGTGATAAACTCACAAGAGCCCAAACACTGTCCAAATTAGTCTCTGTGTGATTGTCGTGGAGGAGAGTCGAGGAGAGACACTTGTGCAAATTTAAGAATGAACTGGTGATATTTGTCTTAACTTTTTCCTAATATTTGGAACAATATTCAAAAAATAAAATGGGTCAGGAGAGTTTGGATACTACAGCCAATGGAGGCTCAATTGGGGATTCATCGAAAGCAATAGCGAATAGGTGAATTAAGATTATAACGTGAAATTTTGTGGAAATCCTCATTGAATCTCTTAATTTAAGTGATCCTCTCGTGGAAGATAAGATAACGTGGAGATTTTGGAAGTCACGACGTTATGTGGTGGTTCTGATGGCATTTCTTGGATTCTTCAATGTCTACTCACTGAGGGTGAACCTCAGCGTGGCCATTGTGGCCATGACAGAGATTAGGAGTGTAACTCTGGCTAATGGGACAATTGTGCAGGAACAGGACTTCAATTGGAGCTCCACTGAGCAAGGACTCGTGCTCAGCTCCTTCTTCTACGGCTACATCACAACTCAACTCATAGGAGGGTATTTGGGATCGAAATTCGGGGGACACTATGTAAGTGAATGATGAATGGAATTCGATTTCACCTTCGGAACATCTTTAAGCAATTATCATTAATCAGCAGAGTCGTATTTTGGCAATATTATTTGGTTTATAGTGAATTACTCAAACGCTGCATAATATCTTGCAGCATTTTATTACCGGTCAATTTTGAATTAAGGTTCTTTAAAAATATTAAAAATCGTTTGTGCTATGATTTAATTTAAATTTTCCATTTGAAGTAACAAGTTATGCTGTGCTTTTTATTTTTTCGATTTTTTAATTTTAGTTTCCTAAATCAAATTTAAACATTAAATTATGTATATTTGTTTTAATTTTCAACAACTTTTGGGACGGTTTCTTTTCTGACTTACTTTGAATTAACTAAGATTTAGAAAATTTTGTCGAACTTTTAAGGAAATTCCCAAACGGGAGATATTAAGAACTAAAATGGTATACATTTTAATATAAGTGCGCGGGAGCTTTGGAAGTGGAATGGAAATGCTGAAAAAACTCCTCAAGTATAATAATTTTGAAAATATGCAAGGAAGATCGGGGGCTTTGGGACGTTCTTCCAGATTTTTAAGAACTTTTGAAAACTTAAAAAAAGCTTGAGTAGATGAAAGCTTTCTAAAATTCCTATAAAGCACTGATGCAAAATTTTACGAGCAATATAAAAATTCTACAAAATTTGTTAAGCTTTCGGATATTTTTTAGAGCTTTTGAAGTTCTAGCTAAGCATTTATAAATTTTAAAGAGCTTTCAGGATGCTTTCTTAAAAAAATCTTCAGGCAATTTTCTTATAACATAAAGCTTCAGAAGCTTCCATACAAAGCTTCAGGAAGCTTTCTTACACAACTTCAGGTAGCTTTCTTATAAAGCTTTTTAGGAAGCTTTCTTATAAATTTTTAGGAAGCTTCTTTAAGAACGCGTTATTACAAGTCTGTTAAAAGTTTTGCAAAAAAAGCTTTTATAGATAGCTTTCTTAGAAAGTTCTAGAAAATTTTTTCTTATAGAAAACCCTAGAAAATTTTCTTAAAAAGTTCTAGAAATCTTCTTCTAGAAAGCCTTCAAGGAAAGCTTTAGAAATTTTCCTTAGAAAACTTTAGAAAACTTTCTTAGAAAGGTCTAGAAAGCTTTCTAAAAAGCTTCTATAAAGCTCTCTAGCGACACTTTTCTTAGAAAGTTTTGTTTAGATGGCTTTAGTATAGAATATAAAATTGATAGGATAAAAGCTCCTGAAAGCTTTCAAATTAGACCTTTTGGGAACTTTTCTATAAAAGATGGAAGTGCTGGAAGTGGTGCACGTCTTTTTGACCATAATATCTCCAACTTGGAAATTCCTAAAGTTTGAAAAAAAAGCAAACTGCTTGAATCACTTAGCTAGAAGTTTTACAACCGAAGTTTACGAACCTTTAAAAATTAATTTAAAAAAATTTATAGAGCTTTTGGGTAATTATTGAGTTTTAACTATTTGTTTGGAGCTTTCTGAAGATCGCGGCAAAATTTTTAAAAATTTATATAGAGAGTTTGAAGAAATTTCAAGCTTTTTTCTAGACATTATCGTCAAATTCTTGAGTTAAAATTTATGAGAGCTTTACATAAAGCTCTTTTTGAGATTTTCCAATACTTTCTTAGGAATTAGACGAATTAGAATAAAATATATCAAACGAGAGGTGAAAGCTCCTAAAATTCGAATTACCAGAAAGCTTAGGAAGTTTTAATTAAACTGGATAGGCGCAACGCCTTTTCAAAATGCCTTCTTCTTTAAGGTCTTCGCTAGTGGAATTGGAATCACCGCCCTCCTGACAATCCTTACTCCTTTAGCTGCCCAGCACAGCCTGTACATGCTCCTGGCTGTTAGGATAATAGAGGGAGTCTTTGAGGGAGTCACATTTCCCTGCATTCACGCCGTTTGGGCCCGTTGGGCTCCCGTTTACGAGCGTTCCCGCATGGCGACCATGGCTTTCGCGGGAAACTACGCCGGAACCGTTGTTGCAATGCCCCTATCAGGGGTTCTTGCTGTCGCCTGGGGTTGGGAGAGTGTTTTCTACTTCTTCGGCGCCATTGGTGTCGCCTGGGCCATTGCGTGGATGTTCATCGTTAAAGGTGGACCCGAGGAGGACCCTTTTATATCCGACAGGGAGAAGAACTACATCCTAAATAGTCTTGGTCAAACAGAGAGGAAGTCCATTAAGCATCCCTGGAAGGCTATTCTGACCTCAACTGCCGTTTGGGCTATTATAGCTTCACATTTCGCAGAGAATTGGGGCTTCTTTACGCTTCTGACTCAACTTCCGATATTCCTTAAAGGTAATCCTAATCCGTAGAGAATAAAAATTATCACAGAAGAGTCTTCATTTTTGGTTTCCAGAAACATTAAACTTTGAACTTGAAAAGACTGGATTCGTTTCTGCCATTCCTTATTTGGCTATGGGATGCCTTCTTGGCGTTTCCGGATACCTAGCCGACTGGAGTCAAATCAAAGGGTACCTGACCACAATGCAAGTCCGGAAGTACTTCAACTGTGGGGCTTTCCTCTTCCAGACAGTTTTCATGATGCTAGCAGCCTATCTCCTAGATCCTGTCGGGACTGTCGCTTGTATTACAGTTGCAGTTGGATTTGGAGCCTTTGCCTGGTCTGGCTTCATGTAAGAACTAAGTCTTAAAGCTTGAATTATTGTTGGTAATTTTTTTTTGTTTTTCAGAGTGAATCCTTTGGATTTGGCCCCGAATCACGCGTCTGTTATCTTGGGAATTTCCAACACCTTCGCTACTATTCCAGGCATTGTTAGTCCTTTACTAACAGGGGTCATAACAAGTGATAAGACCAAAGAGCAATGGCAGATAGTCTTCTATATCTCCTCTGGGATCTACCTGGTGGGCTGTGTCATATATTGGTTCTTCTGCAAAGGCGAACTTCAACCTTGGGCTCAGACCAACACCATTGAGGATGCTTTGGAGCCATCAGAGAAGCAACTAGGAATAGTTAATGAACAGTTTGATATGTCTAGTGAGGAAAAAAGAGCTTGAGTAAAGAAATTTATGGTCAGAAAGACATACACTACTTTCACTTTTGTTTAAAAGATTCCCAAAGCTCCAATTCGAAAGCTAGATCTTTCATTCAATCAGTCTTATTTTCTATACAAAGCTTTCTAAAGCTTTTCAAAAAAGCTCGAGCTTTCTAAGTAAGCTTTCTAAGAAAATTTTCCAGAAAAGCTTTCTATGAAAGCTAAGACTTTCTAACAAAGCTTTCCAAAAAAGCTCTACAAACAAAGCTTTTTATGAAAGCTAGGATATTGTAAGGAAGCTTTTTAAAGCTTTTTAAGTAAGCTATCTGAGTGTGCTTTGTAAAAAAAAGCTTACTAAGAAAGCTTTCCAACGAAGGCTCTTCATCCAAGCTTTTTAAGAAAGCTTTCTAAAATAAAAGTTCTCTCAGACAACAAAGCGTTCTCTGTTTCAGAAAGCTTTCTAATGCTGTCGAAGAAAAGTTTCAAAAACTTTCTACGAAAGATTTTTTAAAGCTTTCTAAGTTCTAAAAATTATCCGAAAACTTTACAAATTTTCCAGATTTTTTTAAATGCTTGTAAATTTCTGTAAAGCTTTAGGAATTTCCTTAAAAACTCCTGAAAGTTTTCAAAGTTGTTCTGGGACCCTGGAAAAACTTCTTAAAGCTCCAGCTCTTGGGAGCTTTCAGAATAACTTGAGTTATTCTGAAAAGATACAAAGATGGCGGACGCTTGACGTAGCGTCTCTTGTTGTTCACTGAAGACAACCGTTAACATTCAAATCTTTATATAACAGACTGTTTTACCGTAGCATTCGCTGCATGATGCAAGCATCTTATGCTTCATGGTAAAGTAGGTTTATGTTTTGACAGTGAAGTAATGTTTTTTGCATTTTCCTCGCCAAGATATTTCCCTTTTTAACGATTTCCCAGCCCTTTGAGAGTCTGAGTGATATGGAAAAAACTCAATTGAGATGCTATAGGAAGTGACTGAGGGTGATTTAGTGCAATTATGCCCTCGGTGAGAGTTTATTTTAGCTGCCTTGTCATCGGGAGCCTTCTCACACTCACATGGGGCATCGAAGTGGATTGCAATGAGCTCCGGATGGGTCAGTTCCTCTGTCCTGATCCCAATAACATAGACAACTACATCGACCCGAAAACTCAACAGATTCGAGGATGCACCAAAGATAACAAAGCTAAGGGTAGGTTTTACACATACGAGGGGGTAAAAGTAAATCTTGTTTTTAAGCCCTTTATTCTACCTTCAGTTTGGTGCATTGCCGCCGACGAAATCACCTGTACAGAAACGAAAAACTCCAGCTTCACGAAGGAGCAGCCCTGCAACTGGACGTTAGTAGGCTGTGGTGGTTTTGTTCATCAGGTTCTAACATGTTTTTCTTTATTTGTAGTAATGGCTACCGATTGGATACGGCCCTCCTACTCTCCATCTTCTTGGGGATGTTCGGAGCGGATCGCTTCTACCTCGGCTATCCCGCCATCGGAATGCTCAAGTTCTGTACACTGGGATTTATGTTTCTGGGTCAACTTGTGGACATTATTCTCATTGCGACGCAAGTGGTCGGTCCAGCGGATGGGTCGGCTTACGTCATACCGTACTATGGCCCAGGAATTGTTGTGATACGTAGCGATAATTGGACTTATCGTCTTCCTCAAGATGATTGGTGAGCCTTTGCTGAACCTGAATTGTATAAATTCTCTATAGGTTAGAACAGGGGTCATAAGCGTGTAAAATAAAGACTTTCGTTTAAGATAAAAGGATCATGTTTCTTATCAAAAGTTGCTTATATCGACTGTTTTTAGGGGGTTCTTGGCCTAAAAACATCAATAAACAGCCGAATTAATTCAATCTCTCTATTCAGAAACATTAAACCCCTGCAACATTAGCATAAAACAAGATTCTCGTACTGAACGACTTTTTATATTTCAAGTTTCTCATTCTTCCTTAACTTTCTTTCCATATTATGTTCGCACATTTCATAGAAATCCTCAGTCCCATTTTCACTCTTGTAGAAGAAACATCTCTTTAGCAAAATGGATTGTTTCTCTTCACCGTGTGCTAACTTTAGTACAGGAGCAGTGAATCAGTACTTATCGCTCCTATTAAACTACCTCACTATTGCGCAATGCTCTTTGTCGCCGCCGGAAATGTGGCCTAGCGATTACGGAAATATGGCCATTAGAAGAGGCTTTGATGAGTTCGATTTCATTATTGTTGGCGCCGGATCAGCAGGTTCAGTTGTGGCTAATCGCTTGAGTGAAAATCCAGATTGGAATGTTCTACTCTTGGAAGCCGGGGACGATCCACCAATAGAGTCATCCGTAAGAATAACTCCAACCTCAAAATATTACTTAATTAAGTAAAACAATTTTCCAGATACCCTTATTGTTAGGGGCTTTATTTAGAACTAAATACGACTGGGCATTTGATGTCGAACCATCAGATCGATACAGCAAACTCTTCAACGGTGTTTACTGGCCTCGGGGGAAGATGTTGGGTGGTTCGAGTTCAATAAACGGAATGTTTTACGTGAGAGGAAACGAGCGGGACTACAACAATTGGGAGGCTTTGGGGAATCCAACATGGGGTTTTGAAAATGTTCTTAAATACTTCAAAAAATCCGAAGCGAATCACGATCCAGATATTGCTAACGCTTATGGTGGATACTATCACTCAACAGATGGCGCTCTCTCGGTGGAGCTCTTCAAGAGCAACAACTCAATCAACAACATTGTCTTTGGCGCTGCACGAGAAATGGGTTTCAGGATCCTACAGGATATCAATGCAAAGGATCATATTGGCTTCACAATGTATCAGGGTACCGTGAGGTCAGGAGTGCGGGAAAGTACAGCTACGGCGTTTCTGGTTCCCGCCAAAAACCGACCTAACCTCAAAATTGTTAAAAACGCTCATGTTCTGGATCTAGAAATTAATGATGGCGTTGTTACCGGAGTTAGGATGAATCTGAGAGGACAACGGACCTTGAAGGCTTTCGCGAAGAAAGAAGTAATTCTAAGTGCAGGAGCCATAAACTCCCCTCAGATCCTGATGTTGTCTGGCATAGGACCAGCTTGGCATCTTCAAGAAATAGGAATACCTACAATTCAAAATCTGCAAGTAGGACAGAACTTACAAGATCATCCATCTATCAAGATATTCATTAAGCTTCAGCTTCAACGGAAACCAGGATCACAAATCGAAACCTTGCAGGGTTTCTTTGAATACTTGGTTCAACATAAAGGATTTCTAGCGGTTAATGGTATTCCTGAGGGATTCGTAAATATCCAGGATCCACTTGGACAATATCCTGATACACAATTCATCCACACGTTTATTAGAAAAGGTGAGGTTGATGCGGCTTCATATGGTCTTAGGAGTATCGGATTCCCTGACGATGTAACCAAAGCAGTGATGGAGGCAATCAAAACTTCAGATATTCTAATGGCTTCGGCTGTTTTCCTGAAATCAGAGTCTAGAGGACAAATCCTACTTCGAAGTTCTGAACCTACCGAAAAGCCCCGTATCATTCCCAATTACTTAGCTGATTATTCGGATGTCATAGCCCTTACTAAGGCAATCAGGCTCTACCTAAAGTTTCTCAAAACTAGATCTTATACTTCTTACAATGCTGAATTGCTGGTCATACCAATTCCTGAATGCGATGTTCTTGAATTTAATAGTGATGAATACTGGGATTGCTACTGTCACTACTTCGTTTCAACAGGCTACCATCCAGTAGGAACGGCTAAGATGGGTCCGGATTCAGATCCTGATGCTGTAGTGGATCCCAGATTGAGGGTTAAAGGAGTGAAGGGTTTGAGAGTCGTTGATGCTAGTATAATGCCGGTTATTGTAAGTGGAAACACCAACGCACCTACAATAATGATAGGTGAAAAGGGTGCTGACTTCATTAAGGAGGACCACGGCTTCATAAGAACAGCAAATTTTTATTGATCAAAATGATTAGAACATTTGGTGATGCTTAAAAATGTAAAATACTACATAAGAAATACAGAATTTTAAATTTATTTAAATGCTGAAATCATTTGTCTAGATGCAACAGCAATTGCGAAACTCATCTCTAAAAGCATAAAGAGACATGAACAATGGCTAGCGTGTGGGGACGCTGTCAATTACAAAGCTGATCCTGCAAGACAAAGAGTACATATACAGGAAGCCAAGTTAACAATTCTATTAAAAAAAAACATTGAAAATCATTTTAAAATATGGCGTGGTATCATATCTAATCACGTCTACTTGGTGATAGCGCCCAAGCGGCTACCAATCCAACCCCTAGTCCAATTAAAACGTTTCTGGTTAGGTTCGATTCAGTTCGTTCCGGTGTCGGTGGGTTAACAACAGGTACATCGTCCACAAAGTCAAATAATTCAAATTGTTCTTGTCTTGGATTATACCCACCAGCAACTGCACCCAAATTATTGCTGGGCAATAGGCTATCAACTTCTTGGGCGGTAACTAAAAAAAACAATTTGTAAATTTCAAAGTTTCCTGAAAAATTAAAAAAATAAATTACGTATAGTTCTGTAGATCTTATGTTTGTCCAGATGGTTGTTCCAGATGTACCGGACATTCTTAAATTTGTTAGCCATATCGTCAGTTTGAGCCGTATTAAGGGCTTCAATATAATTTAAATTTTTATTCCAATAAGAAGGAATGTTGCGCTTCTCCAAGCAATCAATGACAGCATCCAACATATCTTTGACGACAATTGAAAGGGGATTATCCCAGTACGACGGGTCCCTTACATCCGTCTGCATCATGATAATGTTTTTGATGAAGAAACTCTTTAAGTTATTGACGTTTTGAGTGTCGCGTATTTTCTAAAAGAAAAAAAAAAAGAAAAAATGATAAAAAAAGTATAAACTTGGCGGAGTGCGACATGTTGCGTCTGAGGAGGAGGGAATTAGAGGGATGATAAAGTCTGTTGAAACCAGTTTAGAATTGTAAGAAATTCAAAGACCTTTCAAATGAATACCCACATGATAGGCTTGAGAATCAAGGACGAATTCCGATTTAAAAGTGGTTTAAACCTGGTTTAAGTTTAAACCGGCTGAAACCGGTTTCGGATTGTAGGAAATTCAAAGACATTTCCATTGAGTACCCCAACGACGGGGTTAAGATTCGAGAACAACTTCCGGATTAAAACTGGTTTAAACCCGGATTAAGTTTAAACCGGCTTAGGATTGTAGGAAATTCAAATATCTTTCCAATGAGTAAGCACGTGATGGGTTTAGGGCGAGTACAACCCTTGAAAAGTGAATTTCAAACATTTGACCTTGAAAAACCATTAGACGAAATGGTTCAAGGTCTTTGGCATGGACGAAAAGTGCATCTAGTGAATCTACAAAACATATGTGAAAATGAAAAAAATCGCTGGACTGGTTTTCGAGATATACCAAAAAACATGTTTTTATAGGGGATAGGGGGGCTTTTTGGAAAAATGAAGGTCCTGATTGCAGGATCCTTAGGGAGGGGGGGCTCCCCCGAAGACCCGATGTCTTTATCTGCAACCGTTTGGCCTCCAGATCAATAACAGACGGATAAACGGAGAAACATTTGGGGTTATTGCCATTTTTGTGTCGGGGCAATAATTACTGGAAAACTAGAGTTAATTTTAAATTTTTTGACCAATATTTTCGATTTAAAAATATCGAACAATAATATTATAAATTTTGTAAAATTTTTAAATTTCATCAAAATTTTATTTGATTTTAAAAACTTCCTGATCAGTCAAGACTTTTTAATTCAAAAAAATCACAGTTGAAGCAACATCTTGGCTCCTACCTTGATGAAGCGAATAGAGTCCTTCAGTCGATTCTTATCGCGAATAACATTGTGATCCTGTGCAGGATAGCTTGCAATCCATAGAGGATTATCTCCGGGTTGGGTTTTACTTGGCTTTGGAATGGCCATCCAATACTTTTCCTCTTCCTTGCCACATTTGGGAATTTTGCGAGCTGCCAACCACTTTTTTAAACCAAATCGGATGCCAGGAACAAAATCAATGCTGAAGGAGATGTTAACATCTTCCACAGAAATCACATCAAGTGTTTGAGCTGGTCCTTGTTTGTAGTGGCTTATGTTGTACTTATCGCCAAGAATTGACTTAACGCTCACGAAAGATTGATAGAATATTCCTTCGAACCAGGCGATCCATTTGTTCTGAAGTAAGAACCCTGAAGTATCAGTGAGTCTGGTCAATTCCCTGTGAGCCTGAGCCATTCCCGTCGCACTTTCCATTTCTTTCAGCAATTGGGATATATTTATCTTGACATATCCAGGCTTTGCAGCATGGGTAACCTTCACCATATCTGGTGATAATGGTAATTTCATTATTATGTTAAGATCATATTCATTTGGTAGGGACACTTTTAAATTATCCCTATAACTTCCAGAATTTTCTATTCCTCCGCTGATTTTCTTGAACAAGTCACTTTTCTTCTTCAACTCATCATTGATCACTTTCATAATAATCCTGCAATGCTTCATGTATTTAGAACGATCACTTGAATCCAATGTGATAAGTTTATTTATTTCGGCGAAACAGTTTGTTAGAACAAAATTCATTTTTAGGCACTTCACAATCACTAAACTTCAAGATGTTTCGGCTTTTGGCACGTCTGTCACACAAGCTGGCTACTAAGGAAGTGATCTTGGTATTGAACTTCCACTGTCGGGAGTAGCTGTTGCAAACTCACACACTCAAACATATGTTCAATACATTGATGATCAACATTTGAGGATTAGGTTGCTACAAGAGCAATGATCGATATTTAAGTTTTTAATCTGGATTTCGTGAAATTCTAGGTAAAAATGAACCTTTAAAAGACGTCATTTTTGGGAAAAGAAAAACAAAAAATTAAAGATAACCGCTCTATTCGGGAGCAATCCTGATTCTCCATTTCTTGATTTTTCGGATACTTTCTCGGAATGTTTCAGAGATGACGCTCCAAAAATCTTAAAATTCTGTTTCTTGATTTGAATAAAAAAAAATTTTAAGATCTTTTAATAAGTCGTCTTTATTTTGAAAAGTTTCTAAGCGTCTCTGGAGGTCCTTTATTTCTTCTTAAAAGGTGTTTCTATAAAAGTGATGTTATTTGCGATGAATCGCTTTCTATATCCGCGTTTATCCGGTTTTTTTCTTAATAATTCAAAAATCAACTGACGAAACGCGCATTTTGGGATAAATCCGATAATTCTGAATACCAATTCTTTAAATATTTTAAGGCTGTTAAAATTTTTTATTTTAGGAAACTTAAAGTCCCGAATAGAGTGGTAACATCTAATATTAGGATATTTAGGTAGAAAACTAAGAAAAAAATAGTATAATAAAAGGTATTTTGCTTGTTTTTGAATATGAAAAAAATCTTTCAATAACGAGAATCTAACCTATGACTTTTCAAATTTAATGTAAGTTGCTTGGAATATGAATACTGGCGAGCTTCGGAAATTGCGGGATTTAGGACCTAAAAGCGCCCTCTACATTTTTGCAGATTGCATGTAGAATTTCAAAATTGTAACAGAATTTATTGTTACTAAAGAGTTTGAGACTTACGAATGAATCTTTTTGTAGTCTTTCCTTCCTGAATTGCATATTTTAATACTACTTCAAGTGCATTCACAGCGTTTTCAACTGAGATTCTTCTTTTATTCATGAACAAAACAAGGATGAGCAGAAATGAAAACAAACAAATTTTAAACTCAACTGTAAAAAGTCAGCTGCAATTTTCAAAGCCGCAATTTCCGAAACTCGCCTGTATTGCAAATTTTGAACTAATAAAAGCCTTAAATATCTCTATAAATGTTTAATTCATTTCTTTTCCCAAAAACCGATTTTCACAAACTTAAACCACTTTAACATGCGCACTCCATAAGTACGTACTGATACAAAATGTATAAAACTCATATACCTACTTATGTATGTATTGTGGATTACTACTTATGTATTACATGTTTCCGAGTGAAAACTGATAATTCAAACATTGATACATTGTTGTTATACTAACACATGTTGAAGTTTTGCAATTTGCATCAAAAATGCAAATTTTGCATCACTTTTTAAATGCGTAAAACTTCTAATTTAATAAAGACTAAAATGTCAGAGTGAATCCACTAAGACAAATCCTATCAATCGACGAAAACTAACATAAACATAATCCAATCAAAAATGAACTTGAAATTAACGACCAAAAGATATAGAATTCTAAGAAAAATAAACAATTTTGACATCAGATAAATTTAAAATCATTGTAAAGTTCAGACATATCGTCATAATCCTCATCATAAGCTATTATATGATAAAGTGTGAGATAAACTGTGTGCTCAACTTATGAAACTTATGATTCTTTTGAGGCGATCTCAAAATGTATGTATAATAAATTTTGATTTTGGCCTCCAAGACGCGCTTTGAAAAAGTTATTATCGGGTTTCAAAAATTCCAAAAATTATCCAAAGATCTATAATACATATTGGAAAAGAATTCACAATCATCATTTAGTATAATATCCCTAATCAAAATCTCAATCAATGTGAAACAACATAATGATATAGTCCAATCAATTCCACCTGCCATGCAAAATCGCATAAATCTCAGCCTCGCGAAGTAGAGCAGGAGTGCAAAATGTGAGTTCCTTAATACCGAGATAGTGAAAGTATATTTGAAATGATTCGATTTTCCAAAATGTCCCTCAATCAAATAAACAAGAAGCTCAACATACTTTGAATTGCGAATAGAATGGAGTTTGCGTGTTTTAATAAATTTTTGCTTTTGAACGATTGACATCAATATTTGGGTTTTAGGGCCATCCTTGATCAACGAGGCATATTGGCGAAAAACTCAACCCACTTCATATAAACTTCAATCAATTTCTCCGTATAGTTCAACGGATTTGCAATAAAACCCTTATAACCATTATTGTGACAAATTCATTTCTTCTCCCAGTCAATTATGTCGGTGTGTCGCATGAGAAGGTGGAGGTGTAACCGATAAATAATGGGCTTTATAGATAGGGTTCTCGGAAGTTTATCAGTTTTGACGCAATCATTTATTATATAAATACATTTTACATCATTGTGGCCGGAATTCTGCAATAAATCTCTTGGGCGAAAATTCTGGAAAACTCGTAGTCGTTGAAGATTAAAATTTTTCTGTAAGGGAGTATGAGGGAGGTTATAGTTATTCGGCAGTCGAATATAGGGGAAGGGAGGGTTACGTGGGTAAATGATTTGACAATTCTAGAAGAAAATTCATTCTAGTAGAATCTTTGTTGATTGTTTTAGCTAATTTTTAAAGAATTTGTAACAGTTTCAGCGAATTTTCTAGCAGAATTACCGTTAAAATTCAAAAATTTCCTAGAATTTATCTTAGTATCATCTTATTTAACTTATTGTTTATAGAATTTCAAACAGTAATTATTATTAAATAATCAATAAGAGTACCTTTTTTCTATATCTTTGATTTCTAGAAGCTTTGATGATTAGCTAAATAAACCGTTCTCATTAGCTCGACTCTCCCCTACGTTTGAGGCATGAAACGAATTTCTAGTGAATGAGTTACTATGGAAATAACCAAATAAGATGTGTTTTGTCTTTCGAAAGAAATATTTTATTACTTTTCAATAATCATTACGAGCGATGGAGTCATCGCCACTTAAGCTGCCTTATCAGATTTCTGATACCGCAACTGCCATTCGACGGGGAAGTCCCGAAAAGTATTTCAATTTGTTCTCAAAGTAGAAATTTTGCAGAAAGTCTTAGGCATTTTATCATGATATGCAAATGCGAGTTACTCCCTACAAAACTATTTACATGTTAATTAATAAGGAATGTGAACTTCGTCCTCGGTGCAAGGACAACCCACACGGGGTTAATGCGATGGAGACTTGGAAGACGGTTGATTATTTTTGCATAATCACAACTGAAATTGCTCCTACGTTTAACATATTGAGCCTGATTTTGACAAATTTGTGCATATCATTGGATTTTCCCAATTTCCATTCAATAAACAACAAAGCGAATGGGGGGTGGGTTAATAACGCCCCTCGTTCACTACTCTAGTTCCCACTTTCATGGTAACGGCCAGGGTGGAATTCAGAGTTGTTATATTGCCCCGATATGAACTCACGAAAGCGGAAGGGCAAGACTACAATCTGTTTATTTTATGAACTTTGACTTTGAGTCGTTTTTCCGTCCGTCCGTATGTCTGTTATTCTGTTTCTCCGTATCTTTACTAAACTATAGGTTAAACAGTGGGAGATAGAGCCATCAGGTTTTCGGCAAGCCCCCCTAAAGTCGACTCAAGGATCATCAACAAATCCTTGATTTTTCTAATATATGTAATATATCCGATCTTCCGAAAACGGTTTTTTACTCGATACAATGCCATCTCGTAGACAATTGTTGAAATTATTTTTGAATTTACATTAAATAAAACCGTTTCGAACCGATTTTAAACCGGTTACAACCGGAAATTTTCAAAGCAACTGCCAAACGGTTTTTTTTCTCCGAAAGTTTTCCGTTAAATTATTTAATTTACTAAATGAAGGTATTAGAACACTCCGCAAAGTCACTTTACTCTCATTTCTTTCATGTCATGCGAATCAAGGAAGTGATTTCTCAAGAATTTCCTATTCCACGGAATTTTAAATTGTCTTTAGTCTCTCTCTCTAAATCGAACTAAGTAAAGCAGCGAGATAAGTAGGATTAGTGGTGGATTTTTTCTGTCTGGCGGGAAATAAAGAGCCATAAAAAAGACGTTGTAGGTCAGGCAAGAAAGCGAAAGAGCTCAAAGGCAAAAAAAAAGTTGAAAAGTTGAACTTTTTTTGGCCAATAAAACCACCCCTGGTTTTGATTAATGTTTGAGCAAAATATCGCTGCCAGGCATGAAGCCATGTGACTGTTGGCTGATCGCTTTCTCTGCACGGGCGCCGAGGGAGTCCTTTCAGTCGCATTCGAACCGTGGGCGATACCTATTGGCTTCAAGCTTCCTCCTCAAGCGCCATGACGGGTGGCAATCGCACCCCGTGGCCCAGCGGGAACCTGAGGAGACAGAAATCCTGCATGGATGGCTTCCTCGTGGCCGCCACAGTGCGAGGTCGCTCCGAGAGGTTCACCAATCAGCTTCAGAGGCAATTTTCCGTGGATCAAGACATGCGACATTGCCAATCGAACGACTCAAGGAACCCAGAGTCCAATTTCCGGATCAAGAAACGCCCCGACACGAGGAGCGAGTGAGTTTTTCCTCCCCTATTTTCCCAATTTTTTTTTTCCGCCGTGTGTTTCTTTTCTTAAGGAAAAAAATCGAAACATTTCACCCCCTTTTGGGGCAAAAACAACTCTATTGGACACGGGAAAAGAAATATTTGCCACACAATGGAGATATAAGGAAATGGTTGGGAAAAGTTTTCCATATTGTGCTTTCATTCATAAATTGTGTCGTGTAAAAATTCCACACAGAGTTTGTAAGTTTTTGCAAACTTTAGGAACTTGCACATGGGAAAGTTTTATATGGTGGAAAATGTGCATGAACTCTTTTGAACCTATCTCTATTCATCATCAATTCTAATGCTCACAAATGAGGCAATTTGTGATAAAACATGTGAGGAAGGAAATTGCAAAGAGATTAAAAGCATTGCGAAATAGAATTTACAGTGGCGCGTAAAATGTTTTTTGTGGAAAAATTGTAAGAAAAGTGTTTGATTTTTTAAAAGTAAAAAAGAAATATTGAAGGTTTTGTTTTTTGAAGAAAAAACGCTTTTGATCTTTATGGAAAGTTTTCTGAGTTTATGGAAATATTTTGGATTTTAACGAATTTTCATAAAGCTTTGTAAGAAGAGATTCACAAAAGATTCCTCTGCATATTATTGAGTTTTTAGGAAATTATTTTTACCTTTTAAACCAAAGCCATTTCGAACCGATTTTAAACCGGTTTTAACCGGAAATTTTTACCGTTATGCGGTTAGGAAGCATTTTTTTTTCGAAGTTTTACGGTAAATTTAAAAAGTTTAAATTTTAAGCTTTTAAAATTTAAGCTTCTTTCATTAAATTTTTAAGCTTAAGCAAACTCTTGTCTAAAGCTTTCAATAATTATTTTATGAATTTTTAGTGAAGCTTAAATTTAAGAAGTATTCAAAGCTTTCAAAAGAGCTTTACGTGGGCTTTTAGAAAAAGAAAATAACTTTAGAAATTTTTTAAAAGTAACCGTCAACCGGTTTTAAAACGTTTTTTCCCGACATTTTACTTTAAATTCAAAAAGCTAAAGTTTTAAGCTTTTGATAATTAAGCTTTTTTCTTAAGCTTAAATTTTTTGGCTTAAGCAAGCTCTTGGGTAAAGCTTTCAAAAATTATTTTATGAATTTTTAGTGAAGCTTAGACATAAGAAATTTTCAAAGCTTTCAAATGAGTTTTGTGAGCATTTGGAAAAAATATACTTTAGAAATTTTTACATCTTTCAAAGAAATATAATTCTGAAGCTTTCGTTTAATTTGTGAACTTTAGCAAAGCTTAGAAGTTTCAAAAAATTACTTCTTGAGCTTTTACTAAAATTTTTAGAGCTTCTCAAATCAAATCCTTAAGAAACTTTTTCAATCTTTTTAAAGAAATTATTGCCATAAATAAATTTGAATGAGCTTTACAAGATATCCCGGAGCTTTTATCTGAGCTTTCATCGCTTTCATTAATTCCTCAATTTCAGGCAAAATCAACTCAACAACAGTGACTTGTCCGAGAGATTGAAGAAGGCCCTAAATCGCCGAGACAATCGCATAAATCTCAACATCGTGCTCACCCAAGTGTCCAACAATCCCGAACCGGAAGCGATCAATGCCAGTGACTCTGAGAGCCCATCGAATGAACTGGTGCAGGCGTCAGTTGATTCGAAAGCTCCCAGCGAAATCCCGGAAGCGTCTCCAGAGATGAAGAGCGTCCTGAAGCAGCCGACCAAGCTGACTCGTGGACAGCGTCCTCCTCTCGTCAGGGCGATGTCAGCTCCCATCCGAACCACGGCTGATGCACCTCAGAATCGACGGAAGAACCCCAGGAGGCGAAAATTCAGGGACAGAGAGGACAATATCCTGCTCTCCTCGCGGAAGAGTCTCGAGCGTCAGGACGCTGTGACGAGCGACACTTCTCCGGGCAGTCACAAGAGCGGCGAACGGAAGGGATCAGTGATGTCAGGAGCGAGATCATCCATCGGATGTGACATTGTGACTCTCGTGTCGCTGCTCAGCTCTGGCGGAAGTGATTCCGAGCGTGAGGAAAATGGACAACAGAGCGCGGGAAAACTTGAAAAAACCGTTAGACCGCCATCTCTAAAGAAAACCGGCAAATCTGTGTCCTTCCAGGACAATGACACGGCCGCCTTTCCCTCACCCCCCAAGGATTTTTCCACGATGTTTCGCAGAGGATCTGTGGCTCCGCTGGCGGCTAGGATCAGATCCAATCGACCACCCACAGCTCCTCCAGGATCTATTTTCATCACGGATTACGATAAAGGGTGAGCTTTTGCAATTTCTATCAGCGTAATCAATCATAGCGAAAGAGAAGCGGAAAATCCATTTGTGGTTCAATGTACTCGTTTTGCATTCAAAATTGCGCCATAAAACGCTATCAATTTTCACCCAAAAACACCGTGTGGATGGTTAAATGGGGTGATTCAATCTATATTTGGGAATAGGTTTTATGTTTTCCGGTAAATTTTAGCAAATGAAAGGGGAATTCTTGTGTTTGAACACTTTTCTGCTTATAAAAACTTGAAAACTTGATAAAAATTCACAGAGTTTATGCGGAATGAAATTTCTAGCAGAAATCAATTTAAAATTCTAGCAAAAGTTTCATTATTCTTCCAGAAAAAAGTATAGATAAAATTTATAGCTAAAGTTTTATAAGAATTTCGAACAAGAGCTTTTTAAAATTTCTAGTAAAATCTATATAGATTTTTTACTAAATATCTATCAGTTTTCTAGCTGAAACTTTATTCAATTTCTAGCAGAAATCATATTCAAATTCTCGCAAAAGCTTTATAGTAGAATCTTCATGATTTTTCGTACAATTCTAATGAGAGTTCTGACAAATTTTAATGATTTTTCAACTCAAAATTCTAGCAAATTCTCAATATTATAATGTTTCTAGCAAGAAATAAGTAAAATTTCTAGTAAAACTTCATAAGCAGAAACTTCTTAAAATTTCTAGCAGAAATCAAGTCGAAATTCTAGCAAAAACTTCAAGAAATTTGTAGTAGAAATTACCTGTTATAATTTCTCTAGCAGAATTTCACTAATCTTGACGAAAGCTTTATGATTTTTCTAGCGAAATTTTAATAAAATTTCTAGCTAAAGCTTCATGAGCAGAAACTTCCTAAAATTTATAGCAGAAATCAAAATAAAAATTCTACTGTCTAACAGAATCAAACGAATTCTGACGAAAGCAGTGATCTTTCTAGCAGATTTTCCTTTATTTTCGATACTTTTCCGCAAAACTTTTTCAAAAAAAAATTAACAATGGTTTCGCAATATGAATCACCCTCTAAGATTTTTATTTCCAAATCTTTCCAATACTCTGGGTGAAAGTTTAGAAACTATTGCAGCTATTCAGGCGTTTCTCCCCAATTTTTTCCGTTGATCAATACCAATCAAATTGGTGAGAGAAAATTTATTGGAAAAATATCAGTTTTATTGCAAAAGGTTGACGCAAGTCGCGGATGAAGAGGAAAAATATGCAAATGAGATTCTGTGACTTTGGAACTGCATGAAAGTGAATATCCTGAGGCACGCAATGCCCTATAAAGAGGAAAAAAACAGCACAAGTAAATATTTATCGCGTCTCAATCGGTGATTGATTCCAAATATATCCCAAAAGACTTATATAGGGGGCTCCAAGGAAGGGTCTGATCGGTGCTTGGCTCATTGACATTGAAAATAACAATCAGTCTCAAGATGTTCAAGTGGCAGACGGAGATTGTTCATGGGAGAAATTCGAATTTAGTGACTAATTCAATTTTATATTGATATTTCTGGCTCCCGTGACTCCCTTCCCTCTCCTGGCTTCGCCTCCTCCTTAGATGCGGAGACGAAGCCATGTCGGTGAAGAAACAACCAGTGGTGGCCAAGAACACCTTCACCAAGGTGACTTCCAAGGCAATTATCGAGGACAAGTGCATCGATGCAGATGAGGATAGCCTGAAGACGGCTAAGGAGCGCGAGTGCTGGAAGCTCTTCCAGAAGATGACAAACCGGGGCATTTCCGTGTCATATGACACCATTTTGCGCGGGATGCTAACACCCACGGAGCTGAGGATGATCCAGAAGAAGCAGGAGCTGGAAAATGCCAAAAGGAACTCCATAGAAGAGCCCCAGAATCCCGTGAAGGGCTCCAATGCTTCAGCAGCGCAGAATCGTGATAAAGTGAAGAATATTACCAAGTAGGGAGCTAGAGAGAGCTATTTAGGGCGTGTACAGTAGCTTGCAAAATGTTCGTGTGAAATTAAGTAATTTTTTTCGAGTTGGAAATGAACAGGTTTGGGTTAAAAAAAAAAGCTTTTTAGTTCAAAAACGGTTTCAAACAGATAAAAAAGTTATCAAAGAAACCTTTTTTCCCTTTTTTCTTTCTTAAACTTTGATTCAAATCAAACTTCAGAAATTTTTAAAATCTTTTAACAAGATTGCAAAAAAAAATTTATAAATAATAACGAAAAATGCAAAATATACTTACCTATCCAACATTAAAAAAGATTTTTTAAATAAGAAAAGCAAGTAAAATCTCGAAAACGGTTTCAAACAGCTAAAAACGTTTTCAAAGAACAGAAATGTTTTTTAAACTTTGAAGAAATTTTGAAAATAATAATTCAAATGAAATTAAAGAAATTTTTTAAAGTTTTTTCACCAGATTGCAAAAGAAGATTACAAAAAATTAACATAAAATGCAAAATATATTCAACAACAATAAAAAAATAAAGATTTTATAAATAAAAAGAGCAAGTAAAGTCTTAAAAAACGGTTACAAATAGCTGAAATGTTTTCTGGGAACGTTTTTAAACAGTTCAATCCATTTCAAACATCTTAAAATGTTTTCAAAAAACCAAAAATATGTTTTCTTAAGGTTAGCTTAAACGTTTTAGAAAATTAGTAAGCAGTTAAAAAAGAAAACTTCTGAAGCCCGACTGATTTAAAAAAAATCAAACTTAAAAAATCAAATTATAGTATTTTGCACACGAATATTTTGCATGTCACTGTCTATCGAGTTGTTTTATCGTTGCTAGATTTTTAATGACTTTATCGTTGAATCGAGTGGCAAATGAGTTTTTGCAGATTTCATAGAATATTATAATGTATTTTTGAGGATTTCGATGCTGTTTTGCTGTGAGACAAATTTATTTTCAACTGCAAATCATAGATTTAAAAAAAAAATGTTATTTGGCTTTTAGAACACCGCCAAGAGCTTGTTGCGGACATTTTAGTGAAATGTTATCACTGGGACCATGTTGAAGAGAATTTTTCACAAATCCACACAAAATATCTTTTTGTTTTTCCTTTTTCTCGCTTATATTTCAAAAGTAAATTGTAAAAAAAAGTATTTTGTTACTTTTAAAACAGAATAAAAGAGAGAGAGAGAAGTTTTTTTTTAATTTAGAGTCCATCCATTTTTAATTACATTGAGTTGTAGATTATAAAGGAGCATATTTTTTTCTTTTCTTGTTCAGTATTAAAATACATATCTATAAAAATTGATAATACTTTATCACTTTTATCACACACACTTTTTTCCCTTCTTCCTTGAAGTGCGAACATTTTTTTTGTAATAAGGAAGTTTGTAAGAAAAAAAATGTGAAACATAAAAAACAGAAACATTTATGAGTCTAATTTTTGCAATTTTATGACAAAAACTAGTGAAATGTATTTGAAAAAAATCTTATAAATAAACAAAAATAATATTTAATTATTGGCACACAATAATTCATTTTACCTGACATAACTTTTTTTTACTTCTTTTCTTTCGTGTTTTTTTTATGAGATTCTGGGAGGAGTTTTGCAGGTCAATTGGGTACAAAATCGCAATCACTGGTACTTTTCGTATTTTATGTATAAAAAAATGGCACTGAGAATTTATAAATAGTGCAGCGGGATGAGTTGCAGATGTATTTAGTCACTCTTGAGATATGATTCTAGTGGATTTGGACCTCGGAACTTTGACTGAAGTGGTTTAGCTTCATCTAAACGAGAAGGAATTCGTTAGTGATCGGTAATTTTTTGAGGTTATGTTTAAGCCTACTCGTAATACTTTTCCCAAAGCTAGTTGATGTTCTCGTTGTTTGCAGGCAATTCAGCCACTCAGATAGGGTTATCTCTCGATCATTGTTGACGTCACAGTATCGCGGAAGCTTCTTCCCGCATTTCCTGAGTGATCTAGAAACAACAACGAATTCAAAAAATGACATCTCAAATTCAAAAACCGAAATTTAACGCCTCACTTGATAGGCATAACCAGCTCCCTGAAAGTCTTCCACTCCCTCCGTTCCCAAACTTTATTCTTGTTCTTATCCAGAATGACGAAACTCAGAGTGGCCAATTTCTCATCTTCGTTGTTCCATTTGGTAGTGTTTGTAGCACTATTGGCATTCATTATCATCTGGTCCTTCAAGTAAGCCTTGAGTTCCTTCAGGAAGTCCAGCTTCTTGCCTTCGGGACATCCCTTCATTGGCCTCGTGGGAGAGTAAATGGCGTCGCACTGTGGCTTCTTGTCCTTGGTTGATGTACCAGGGATGTTCTTGCCGGTGTCCTCGTGGACACACCAGCAGTATCCGGTTGATCTGTAGCACTGAACGCGCTGATATCGTCCATCAGGAGTGCATTCCGGAACATAGAGAGCCGTTGTTCCCGACTGAGGAAGAAAGGACGTTACGGAAAGATGCTTAACGCTTTCGTTTCATTGTTTATTCTTAAGTCGTTTGTTCGTTGTTAGGACGTTAAGTTGTCCGTCTTAGCTCAGTCATTGATACGTTTATTTGTTGTTAACATTTTAGTTACTAGTCGTTAGTTTCGTTGCTTTGTTGATGGCTCAGACGTTTGTTCTTGAGTTTAGATTTCGTCGTTTGATTGTCTCTTTTGGTTCGTTCGTTTATTCATTCATTCGTTCTTAAGTCGTTAGATTGTCTGTTTTTCGACGGTCCCAAACTGAACTATTTTAACTCTTAAGGAATCCCTATATAGTTAGCATAGTACAGTTTGGAGCCGTCGAGTTGTTGCTTGGTTCGTTCGTTTGTTCGTTTCTTCTTAAGTCGCTTGATTTTCTGTTTTAAGTTGTTGCTTTGTTCGTTCGTTCTTAAGTCGCTTTATTTTCTGTTTTAAGTTGTTGCTTTGTTCGTTCGTTCTGAAGTCGCTTGATTTTCTGTTTTAAGTTGTTGCTTTGTACGTTCCTTCTTAAGTCGCTTGATTTTCTGTTTTAAGTTGTTGCTTTGTTCGTTCGTTCTTAAGTCGCTTGATTTTCTGTTTTAAGTTGTTGCTTTGTTCGTTCGTTCTTAAGTCGTTGGTTGTCTGTTTTAAGTTGTTGCTTTATTCGTTCGTTCTTAAGTCGTTTGAACGTCTCGTTTGGTTCGTTGCTTGGTTCGTTCGTTTGTTTATTCGTTTTTAAGGCGCTAAATTGTTAACTCAACTTCGTCGTATATTCGTTTTGGTTGCTAGTTCGTTTATTTGTTTACTCATTGCTAAGTTTTTTGTTCGTTGGTTTTAGTTTCGTTCTTTGGTTTATTTTCTTTAGCATATTACTCAATAATTAATAGTTAAAACGATTCAGGATTAGGTTTATTCGCTCGTTCATTTTTCGATAGTCCGTTCTTTCTTTCAATAATAGAACGTTCTTTCTTTGGTTGGTGCGTTAAACTATTCGTGAGGTCGATCATTACTTCTTTCATTGCTTCGTTAGAAGAATTCGAAACAACGTAACGTAAGATGTCAATTGACGTGATAACTTCCAAGTACTTGTATATACCTTCTGTTCATCCAATGCAGCAGCTCTGTCCGCCAAACAATCAGACTCCCCGTCATTTCCGTCTCTTCCCAGGGCATCACCATCTACAGACAATGGGAGAGTCGTCTTACCTTGAAGCACTGTTCACGAGAGACAACTAATTACTCAAACAATATAGCAAAAAGGGGAGAAGGGTGAAACCAACATAAATCATAAACCAGATAACAAAATGTGAACACATATAAGAAACTCTTTGTTCAATTTAAATAAAATAATTTTTAGTCAAAATAAATTTGTTTAGTGACCGAAAAAAATAATAATGAATTTGAATGAAAATGAGACCAAAACCTAATAAATTATTTTGTTAACCAAATCCAAAAAAAAAGTCATTTCGTCCAAAGAGTCCATTTCGTATATGTGCTGGTGTTGAGAGGACTTGAGGGGGTTGTGGGGGAACTACTTATGTTGCTGGGAGAGATACATACAGAAGGTAGGCTTCTTGTTCATTGGGAATAGGCGGCGATCCGTGACACCCATAAGGGCGTTCAATGAACCTGGATATTCATCCTCGTAGTAGTCATCGTCATCATCGACTTCCAGGGAATCATCCTGAGCTCCTACTATGGGGCCAGCGGGGCCACTGGCAGCTGATGCCGGCGTCAGCATGGTGAATAAAACAAGGGAAACTGAATGACTTTTCACGCGATCGCGGACACCGGATGGGCTCCGACTTTAGTGCTGTTAGTAAACATTCTCCAACTATTAAAGAGCTGATTAAACATGAACCCATGAATGACTGTCTTTCATGAATGATCGTGGAAAGTGGCGGATGGTTAATCACTACAAAAGCATCACAAGATGGGGGGGGGGCAGTTTTATGACACGAAAATATTTCTCGATAGCACAAAGTACCAGATAAAGCGGATCTCATGACTTTTCTCACTATCACCTCCTACTTGAGGTCATTCACGGGACAATATGTAGAGGGGATCTCTGGGGACACTTTTTGAAACTCACAGTTCGATGTGTCCTTCGTGAAGCAACTGCCCCATTCACTCTTGGACAGCTTCTCATCGTGATCCTCATCACAGAACTTGCCAAAGGCTCGAGAACATCTCTTGGGCTTCACTATCTTCTTTACAAGCTTCTTCAGTTCACGAAACTCACTCTTGTCCAAAATGCTGTTCCCGTTGCGATCCAGACCAATAAACTTCCATTCTAACACCATCTGGTCCGAAACGCCTGAAACCGATCAAGGAAGCTATAACTAGGATTCGAAATTAAGGGCCTTGATTTCGGGATTAACTTCTTAATTAAGATTCCTTTTCGTTTTTATCTAAAAACAGATTTGGATCTACTTATTCAAGATCTTAAAATAGAGATTTTATTTAAAACAATGTGAAAGGGACCATAATCTGTATTAGCTGGGATTCCCTAATCCCAGCTTATTGTAATGGGTCACCAAAATCGAAGTCAGCCCCGAGAC
>CAKKOB020000100.1:0-63835 GCA_918844115.2 Phlebotomus perniciosus | reverse complement strand
TCAATACAGTTTAGAATGAATAACCTCTTGGTCAATTCCACCAATTGATTTTACTTACAATGCAGGTATTAAAATCGATTTTAGACTGCAGGAAGTGTTGAAAAAGTTATTATTGGAGTTTATTGAAAAGTTTAAAGAGGACATTTTACAAAATATCGATAGAATTTTATGTTTCCTAATTTTTCAATTTAAAATTTTAAACCCATAACGTCTTTCTCCTAAACTAAACTTTAAATCTAGAAGACAAAAGCTTTTCTGCGTCATAAACTCCAAAAGCCGCCTAATTGAATACATCTCGCCTTGAAGATAAAATGAGTAGAAACTTTTACGATAGCCTCCCCTAATTTTCCCCAATATTTTGGCGGGAAATTACCAACTGAAATGGAAAAATTGCTGGCGAAGCGCAATAGACGAAAAACTTATCAGACACTCATCGCCCACGGCCAAAAACTCCCCTTGAAAGAGAGGCTCTTTTATTAAAAATGCCCATAAGAGAAGCGAAGGGGACAGAATGAGATTAATAACAAGTGGATGATTAATATATTAATTGTTACCTCTATCGCTGTGACCCGATCAGCCTGTATTCATGAATTCCGAGCGACGCAATTCTCTTTAATTAATTTTTTTGACTATTATATTTTCATTTCCATTCAGTGAAATAGTGTTATTTTTGAGTAGATTTGTTTTACATATTGGATTTTTCGCTCCAGGGTAATTCACTAGACAAATATTGTTTTTTTTTTTTAATAAAATTTCAGTTTTTTGGAAACTCAATGAATTTTTAAAACTTTTTTTAAAGAATAATTTAATGAGTTGAAAAAAATCAGCAGATATTAACTGATTCTCAAAACTCAAAATTTTAAAATCTTTTTTTCAAACTTCAATGAAATATTTTAAAACCAACGGTTATTCTGAACACTTTTATTAATTGACTTCCCCTTGTCTTCGCTTTCATATTGCTTCCCAAAATATCAAGGGGGAGATATTATGGTCAGCAGTGGTGTACATTTGAATGGAAGTGCTAAGATATCTCATGTAATTTTGAAAGCTTCCAAGGAAGAGCTTTGGGAAGTTCTTCCAAAAGCTTAGAAGTTTTTTTTTAAACCTTTTGAAAACTTCCGGAGCTCTTATGGAAATTTCTAAAATTTAAAAAATGTATATTAGATTAGTTGAAAGCTTTCTAAAATTGATGTAAAGCTTTACAGAAATTTATTAGCATTAAAAAATTTAAAAAAAATTACAGTTTTCGGATATTTTTTTTTAAATTTCTGAAGTTCACGCTAAGAGAGAGCTTTTGCAATTTTCTTGAAGCTTTCACAGAAAGCTTTTTACAAACCTTTCTTACAAAGCTTTATTAAAAAGCTTTCTCAGAGAGCTTTAGAAACCTTTCATAAAAATAGAAAGCATCAGATACGTTTCTCAGAAACCTTTGTCAGAATTCTTAGGAAACCTTTCTTAAACAGTTTTTTAGAAAGCTTTCTGAGAAAGCTTTCCAAATTAAGCTTTATAAGAAACATTCTTAGTCAGTCTTCTTAGAAAGCTCTAGAAATCTTTCTTAAAAAAATCTAGACAGCTTCTTAGACGGAAGTCTTTCTTAGAAAGCTTTAGAAATCTTTCTCAGAAAGCTTCAGAAACGTTTCTCAGAAGCTTTCTTTGGAAAGCTTTATCAGAAAGCTTTTTTGTAAACCTTTCTTGTAATTTTTTTTAGAAAGCATTCCTAGAAAGTCTTTTAGAAAGCTTTCTTAAAAAGGTTTCTTTCAAAGCTTTAGAAGGCTTTTGATGGGATGAGAGCTATTCAAAGCCTTCGAATTGGAGCTTTGGGGAACAAAATTTAAAAGTACTGGAAGTGGTGTACGTCTTTCTGACCATAGGTATCTCCCCCTTGCAGAATAAATTTAAGATTCTTTAGATTTTTCAGATAGTAAAGATTATGTTTATCTTAAAGTCCGGTAAAATATATTAACAGACACATTTTGTGGTTTAGTTTTAAGATTTTCTTATTCTTAGAATTATAATTTTTCTGTTAAATTAAAAAATTGTAATTTACAATATTAAGTTTTTTTCTCAAAATTACTTTTTGAATTATTAAACAATGAATAAATTGAAAAGTAACTCTTGTTTTGCAAGATTTTAAAGCATTTTGAACAAACCTATACTAAACTTAAGTTTCCTATTTCTCTCAGTGTAAGTCCACACGCCCGGAGAGCAAAGAAACAATCTTGTTTGATGGTTATATCATCAGAGTGAATCCCGAAAATAGCCAATATCTCTTGGTGAAATACCTTTTTTGTCTCTTTGGCTGATAAATAAAAGAAGCATGAATTTTTATTTCAATTCCAAGTAGGAAAAAATAAATTAGGATGATGTAATTGATGTGCTATGACAAATAGATAAATATTTGATTGAATGTGCCAATAGCAAACATTGAAGCAGAAAATCTACCAAAATGGACATCTTCGATGTTATTTTCCTTATCCACCAAGATATTCCTTGTTTCTTGCGAACTCATGTTCAAATGTTTGCAAAATCTCGCTGTGGCTCTTTTTGGAGAGATATTTTCCTCAGGGGGATCTTCAACAAAGCCATCACATGGCTCGGAATCGGTGCTTGTTAATTTGGGATATTTAGACAAATAAATAGAAAATTGTATACAAAATGTTAAGTTAGCCTCAGATTTCATAGTATGAGAATTTTATTGAAGGAACTCGTCTGAGTGATTCATTGAGAGAGCAATAATGTAAGTAATTGGGAATGGGGACGAAAATTAAACATTAATTTGAGTTTATTAAGAAAATTTCAAAAAAATTTTTGATAAGTTGAAATCTAGTAAAAATTACTAAACATTTCTACTCAAAATTCTAGAAGAATTCTAGTAGAAATGTCTGAAGATTTCTAGCAGAAATTCCTGAAGATTTCTTGTAAAAAATCATGAAAATACTAAAGATTTTTAAATTATTCCCTGACTTTGTATCTCAGCTCAATAGAATTTCATCCAGCATATAACAAAGTCTCTCCATCTGCTTTTCCCTCTAGTTTGTACTTTGTATTTGATAGTGAGGAGGAGAGAGTGAAATTAATATTGTTTTATTGACAGAAGTCAGCAAGTGTTCTCGTTTGTTGAAGAACTCATCGAGGATTGAAGTCATCTGTTCTCCCCCCAAGACTATTTCACGCGAAAGATTTATTAACATACAAGAGCGTTGAAAGAAAAATGTTAACAAGACCTAGATCTTTTTTCAGCTCTTTTCCCTCAAAAAAAAAAAATACAAATCAAATTGATTCTTAATCACACCCCGCTTTATGCCTTACTTTTTTCCTTACTCCCTTGGCACATCTTCAACCCGTGTTGAAGGTGTGATGTTTGAGATGAAGAAAAAACGAAAAGAAAAAAAGAAGGAGAGGAGGTAAAAGAATCGCGAAAGGAGTACGAAATCCAGTTCCTTCATCTGACCAGAATTTTCAACGAAAAACGCGCAGAACAAAGCTGAAGGTGAGTGGGAATTCACCTTCAAAGGATGCCGCTCGATCTTTTGAGAGTGTTGCAGCCTGAAGCCCATGAAATAAAAAAAAGAGAAGAAATCCCTTCTGGGAGAGACAGAAGGTGGGGTGAAGGTGGCCGGAGTAACTCTGTAGACAGCCTGACTCCGGCCAGATGTTCATCTTCGTCCTCTCTCACTCTGTCCTTTATTTTTTCTTATGCGTATATCTCAAGAGACGAATAAGAACTCGAGGAACGTCGTGACTACAAATTTTTCAAGAGGTTTCTATTATATTCGCCAGAGTGTTTATGGTGAGAACGAAGAATTGACCACAAACCCAAATGAAGAGGGACTTTTTGTCTGTTCTTTTGCCTCCTCACACATTTTGCTTTTTTCTCACCCATTTAACTTCTTCCATTCCAATCTCTTGCGCACCTGCAGAATTTTATATCCACCCGAGAAGAGACTTGGCCAGGCGAAGGCAAAAAAAGGGAAAACAGTGTCTTATAGGAGAATTGGTGTGAAACAATATTAATTGGCACACGTGTATGAGTAATTTAATAAATTGATGATTATCCTTTAACCTTTGTTTAAACGAAATTCAATTGGATCGAAAAGATTGTTGAAAATATCTTGATCTCAGTGATAATATGCTTAATTTCGAGCCCGTTCTCTGGGATAGAAGCAAAGTTATCCAAAAAACAATATTTTTGGTCTTTCAAAATGGTATATACGAAGGTGGAGGGACAGTTAACATATAAAATTTGTCGGAAACCGCTTGTCAATATCTTTAACCGTTCTCTCGCTATAAGTTGATTTTCTATGATTGAACGAACGGACACACGACCGGCCGACCAGCCGACAGGAAGAATTAAACTTTAAACATATTATTTAGGAGATATTATATCCAAAAAAGACGTAAAACACCACTTCCAGCACTTCGAAATTTTGCAGAAAAGCTTCCCAAAGCTCCAATTTGAAAGCTTTGATGAGCTTTCATACTATAGATTTTATTTTATATACTAAAGCGTATTATAAAGATTTCTAAGGAAGCTTTCTGAGAAAGCTTTCTAATACTTAAAAGCTTTTTAGGAAAACTTCAAAAATTAGAATTCTTATGAAAGCTTAGAAACTTTTTAAGAAAAGTGTCACTAGAAAACTTTATAGAAGCTTTTCAAAAAGCTTTCTAAAATAGTTTCTGATTTCTAAAGCTTTCTTAGAAAGGTCTCTAAAGTTTTATAAGAAGAGTTTCTAAAGTTTTCTAAGAAAGGTTTCTAAAGCTTTCTAAGAAAGATTTTTAAAGCATTCTAAAAAAGATTTCTAAAGCTTTCTAAGAAGGATTTCTAAAGCTTTCTAAGAAAGATTTTTAAAGCTTTTTAAGAAAGATTTCTAAAGCTTTCTAAGAAAGATTTTTAAAGCATTCTAAGAAAGATTTCTAAAGCTTTCTAAGAAAGATTTCTAAGGCTTTCTAAGAAAGCTTTATAAGAATTCCTAAGCTTTGGAAGCTTTGGAAATGTTTCAAAGCATTTTTGAAACGTTTCCAAAGCTTTTTAAAGCTTCATTAAAACGATTTTCTAAAATTTTCTCAGAGCTCTAAAAAATATCTAAAGTTCTTAAAGAACCTCCTAAAGCTCTTGTTCTTCATTGAATGCTTTGAAAAGTTCTTAGCTCTTCCACTCCACTTCTAAAAGCTCTCGTGCACTTTCACTTAAATGTACACCACTTCTGATCATAATATCTCACCCTTGACTTTAAACTTTCAAAAGGAATATCTAGAGAAAGAATTAATCCATTGACTTGAAATTTTAGAATCTTGTACTTGATATTAAGTGCCTTCCAGAGCATCGAAATTTTAGCCTTTAGATTTATTTAAAACCAAGAAAAAGCTGTTTAAATTTTAGGGTCATTTATAAACTAAATTCTTACAACAATATTTTACTTCCTTTCTCTTTTCTATATTTTTTCAACAGATTATTCAATAAAGTGAATATTTCCCAGATTATTAATCCCTGATTTACACCGGATTAAAATAACTTAAATAAAAATCCCCCACTCACCGTTGGTTCTGTGCCTTTTAGCGTGGATGATGTTACTCCCAAGTGGACGAGAGTTGACAGGAGAAAACAAACCGACACCAGCATTTTCTGCATTTTCTTCCCACTTTAGCACTCTTTTTCACTGTTTCTAGATATTCAACTTTATTTTGCCCACCTATAGAGACACTTTAATGAAAGCACTATTTAGGCTCAGATCACCAGAGAGATCATTTCCACAATTTCTGCACATTTAAATGCTAATTTTCATTGTGATAAACGGGGAGAAAAAAGAGCGCGATGGCCTGTGAATATCGGAGGTGAGAAAATGGCTTCTACGAAGGAGGATAGTGTGCCGTGTTAGCGCTTCTAAGGTCAAACTGAGAATGAAGTCGAAGGTAAAATATTGGCTCTTAAAGAAGTTGAAAGTGTGTGACGTGTTGGAGAGACGATCCTCAACGAGAGAAATACCAAAGAGCACCATTTACAGGGTTAATCGGGGAATTTTGTAGTTTGTTGGTAATTGTTGGTAAAACTTTGTAAAATAGACAAGATTTTGGCTAGAAAATTTTAAATTTGACAAAACTTTTGTCAAATTCAAGCTTGGCTAATGGAACAAGAGTTTAGTAAAATCAAAGAATTACTTGTTTAAACAAAAACAAGTTTTGAAAATTTATTCAGGCAACGATTTTTTTTTAAACTTCGTTAAATTAAACGTTGCTTCGATAAACGAAGAATTGTTAATTTGACCAAGGTTTAGTTGAAACTGAACTATTCTTTGTAATTATATTGATGTGTTAAACAAACTTTGTAAAAATCAACCAAAATATTTGTTGATTCAACTAAGTTTCTCAATTATTAATCCATTCAAAAAAATAATTTTTATTTCTTGTTTTTACCAATTTTATGAATAACCATCTGAGGTGAAAAAATTAAACATCTCTCACGTGACCAATCTATTCAGAATATCCAAGGATAAAAGACAATATGTTTAGCACAATTAATATTATTATTTAAATATCTTATGAGAAGCATCAAATTGCAATTATTCCAAACTCTAAACGCGGTATGTTAATTGCTTGAAAAAATCTATCAATGGATAAGATACAGAGCGTTGTGAGTTGGCGTCTGGTTGTCTGTCGTTCTCTTCTGTTCATTTTGACTCAAATACCCTCAACACACATACACAAAAAGGCCAAACATGCATCTCCTCGCAGCATAAAAAGAAGTGAGCATTGGTGGTTAGGAAAGTCAAACCGCAGAGTTTCAAACTCGATTCTCAAAAATGGAATAAAATGTTATATTCTCTTTGAGAAAATTCCCAACATATATTTATAAGTTGTTGAAATATGGAAAATATCACATCGATATAAATTATAAATAAATGCCAAGCCATCGGCAGATGGAATTTATAAAGTCTTGAAGATTTGCCCGGAGCGCAAAAAAATATGGGTGAAAAAAAGCGTTAAAAGTCCGCGACTATTCGACTCCATTAATTGCATATAATTTTGCTAAATACAAGTGGCGCCTCAATTATTGGCTCGAGAGAGGGAAATATTTAACAAAACTCTTGTGGATTATTTGTTTGAAAACCCACAAGATTTATTATTCACTCTTAAGCGATTTTGTACACTTTTCTCCTGGCTCTTGTGACTTCCCAGACTTTTTTTTCGTTCTCTCAGAACATTGCGCACTCTTCACTTTAACAGAAGACTTCAAGAGGAGGCTAAAAGTCACAAGGAGTGAACAGTAAAAACGATAAATTTTTATTGATTTCTAGTCACAAAGATTGTGATAAGAAGTATTCTATAAAAATTTGTAGGAAGATCAGCAGATATAATGATGAAAATAATCCATTTTTGGATTAAATTTAGACAATCCATTCCTAATCAGGAGAATCAGGATGAATCGCATTTTTTCTCATTTTTGCCCCGACACAAATATGGCAATACTGCAATCCAAATGTTTCTCCGTTTATCCGTCTGTTATTGATCTGGAGGCCAAACGGTTGCAGATAGAGACTTCGGGTTTTCAGGAGACCCCCCATAAAGTCGACCCTGGGATCAGGACCAGGCACTTCATTTTTCTAAAAAGCCCCCCTATCCCCTATAAAACATACTTTTAGGTATATCTCGAAAACCAGTCCTGCGATTTTTTTCATTTTCAGATATGTTTTGTAGATTACCTAGACGCACTTTTCGTCCATACATGCCAATGACCTTGAACCATCCCGTCTAACGGTTTTTCAAGGTCGAAAGTTTGAAAATATCTTTTCAAGCGTTTTAATCGTCCCAAACTCATCATGTGGGTACTCAATGGATAGGTCTTTGAATTTCCTACAATCGCCTAAACTGGTTTAAACTTAAACCGGGTTTAAACAAGTTTTAAACCAGAATTCGTTCTGGAGTCTCAACACCATCATGTGGGTATTCATTGGAAAGGTCTTTGAATTTCCAACACTTTTAGACCACTTTAAGACCAGTTCTAAAAAATTGTTTAACACTTTTAGACCTCTTTTTCAAGCTGTCTTTTTAAGAGTTGTAATAAAATTTACTATTCAAATATTAGATTTTATTATTTGGATATATTTTAATATTGTCATTACCGTTCCCTTAAAATAACTATTATTATAAACGAAATCAAATAACAAATAGTAGTGAAAATAATAAAAAAAAACACTTAAAAAACTAATCTCATGTGTAACTTCTGTAAATTTCATTCCACCGCACAAGCCAGGAGTCTGTCTCAGTCTAGTGATAATGGATAGTAAAATCTACTATGTAATCTATAGTTTCGATAACATATTCGAATTTTCTATTGATATTTTTTTACGATCTTTATGATAAATAACTTTAACTTCTTTTAACCATTTTCTTAACTTACAAAGCTTTTTCTTCACTTCCTTGAGTTTTTGTACACCACAAACTTAAACATATCCCCCTTGACTTGCGAAAAATAAAATATTCCCCAGAATATGGCGAAAAATCCAACTAACTTGCATTATAAGTTGTGTTGGAGCACACCAATTCCTCCATGGGTCAATTGAGCCGTTAAAATCACTAAAAAGGCCAAACGAAATAAATATCCAAGAAATCAAGTTTTTAGTGAGAAAAAAGAAAGTGGCTAGTGGGCAAAAAGACGCGTATATCGAGAATTTGAGGTTTTTGGGAATAGTTTTTCGACTCTCGCAGGCCTCTTTCCAACCAGATAAAATGTTAAGTTTCTCGCTGAAAAGGCATCGCGCACAAAATAGAACAGTGAAACGAGAAAGCAATTAAATTCTCGCGTATTCAAGTGAAATTTAACCATCATAATATCCCTCACAAGAGAGAAAAAAAGTGCCCATTAAATTAATTTGGAGTGCAATTGCTTGGCTGAAAGATGGCAAAAATGCAATTTATAGAAGTTACTTTTAGTAAGTTTCACTCCCCAAAAAAACTTAATGTCTATTTGTGCATTTTTTTGCATGTGCGGAAAAATTGCAGAGAGCAAAATTGTTTTTGGGGGGAACTTTAACACTGAGCAAATGGTGCCTTCGTATGCAAAATAAAATAATTAAATCCAATGCAATCGTACTTCAATTGACTCTTCGCACTAACACGAAACATTCACTGAATATGGGTTGTTGGGCAATTTAAATGGCATGTCTGTCGGTTGGGAAAATCTCCGCAACCTAATCCAAAACTGAAAATTATTTGATACAACACTTTCTTGGGGGGCAATTCCAGTACACACCAAAGATAGAGAGATTGTTGGGGACACAAACTTGGGGCCTCAACTTCTTCACGAGAGCGCGACACAGACACCTCTTTTTTTCGTGAGACTCCACCAGAGACTACAAGATCAGCGCGAACGCAACTGACGACAACGTGTGTAGCGCCTCAAGTGGACAGTTGAGAATATACGAAGCCACCACGAGCAGATCTCCGGTTGAATGAATGATAAACTTGTCTGTATGTGACAAGCCTCATTCGAAGATTTAGCGCGTCAAGTAATCCTCCCCAGAGTGTCTAGAATCTCCCAAACAGCCAATAAAATAAATCTGCTGTACAGAAAAACACTTTTTCGCGCTCCAACGAGAGGACAAACTTTATTGCACATCTCATGGAATTCTCCGCTCCTCAGACATTTTAGCGTCAGACGTAATTTTTAGACATCGCGAAAAGTACTTTCAGGTACTATAAAGTGGACTTTTAAATTGCTATAAGAACAAACTATATAGAGATTTAGGATTATTGAAGATTCAGCGGAGTAAATAATAAATATTGAGAGAACTAAACCAACCAGGGATAGGGAAGCCTGGGAGATCCCTGATCTAAACAATCTTGCCTCCAGGGAATAAACTATCTTGCTCATAAGGTGAGATTAAAGCTTCAACTTATGGCAAATTTATGGTAATGAAAACAGTGCCATAAAGCTTTTTGGAAAGCTTTATGGTATAAGCTCTGTCTATAAGCGTGCTACAGTCAATCGGTAATGCTTCCATCTTACATCCCATATTTTATAAACTTTTATAGATATTTATCCCAATTTGCTATAAAATGGCGTATCTAAGACGTTCGTAAGTACGAACTTGTAAATTATAGCAAATTTAAGAATTGAAAGCTCACAAGTTTTGAACTTTACAACAACGAAAACCAGTTTCAATCAATAAGCGAATGCCTACAAGCAAACTTTTTAAATTAACGCCATAAAAGAAGTGATTATCGGCTATGATCTATAGCATGTGTTGCGGTTACTTAATATTATACTTTATTACTTTGTGATTAAACCAAAATGATTAAACCGATTAAAAAATGTTTTTAGAGCTTGGATTGCTATATTTTTTTATAGAACATTAGATAATTAGCCCTTTAGCGTACTTGTATCAATTATAATAAAATACATTAAAATTTTTCAGGTTATAAAGTTCCCTTTACATTTTTCACTACTCTGAAAAAAAAAAATGGTTTGTGAATATTTGTAAAACAAGATCATTTCGGGAGATAAATTTGAAAATAACAAAAGATTGGTAAAAGTTTGTTATTTGTTTGTAATAAATCGTAAAACAAACAAATTTTTAACAAAAATATACAAATTTCGAACAACGAGTTTGGTCCTTCCAATTTAACAAATTTCCAACAAAATCAAGTTTGTTCTTTCCAATTTAACAAATTTTAACAAAATTCAAAAAATTTAACAAATTTTTACAAAAAATGAGAAAATTTTGGCAAACATTTAGAAAATAAATTTTATCAGCAAAGTAAGTCAAATCTCATCACTTCTTTATTTCACATTTCCAACACCTCTGTGAGCCACATGTCGTTGTCCGTTACATTTGCGCGGCAAAATGAAATGTTTAGAAAATCTCTTTTTATTGCGCGCGCGCCATTTTATGGTTGAACTGGAATGGCAAATATTCCAGTGTATGATGTGTCTGCAGGCTGTTATCGTTTCGTGAGCTCCCCCATCAATTTCTGCCACAATTAAACGCCTCGTCGTGTTGTCTTTCACCTCAGTATGTGAAATGCCTCGTGATAAGTCATATCAAGCGATCCCCGTCAATCCCAACTCATCGCTCAACTGTTGAATATTAACCCTGCAAGTGGCTTTTTTTTTCCTTCTGGATATAACATAATGAAGTGCTTAGTGATTCTATCGCTCTTCTGCCTTCTCGGAGTGTTCAATGGAGTGCTGGGACGTGGGATTCCCTTCCTGAATCAGCAATCCCAGTCCCCGGCGGACTACAACGGACTCTACGTGAAGACGGACGCCGTTGAGGAGTTGATTGGCAAGGAGCAGTTCCGGAAGTATGTGTTCAACCAACAGAAGGCGTCCTTTGTGGAGTTCTATAACTCGTTCTGTGGCTTCTGCCGTCGCTTCGCTCCCCATTGGATTCAGCTGGGCGTGGATGTTCAGGATTGGAAAGACATTGTGACCATCGCAGCGATTGATTGCTCCTCGGATGAGAACAGTGACGTGTGTCGGGAGTTCGAAGTGATGTCATATCCCACTATCAGGTACTTCCCGCCCAACTATGACGAGGGACCCAAGCAGATAGGCAAATCCGTCTATCGCCCCGAACACGACACGTTGAAGCAGATTCTGGTCAACTTCCTCCTCACTGACGAACAAAAATTGCCCTCGTGGCCAGATCTTGAGGACGTCACGGCAGACAGTGCAGCTGAATTGTTCACAACTGCCCCGCAGAACATCAAAGTAGTCTACGTGGTGCTGGAGAATGTCCTGGAGCCAAACAAGAACACAACGGGAGCTCAAGTGATCCTGGATCTGCATAAAATCAAGGACATTCTAATCCGAAGGGCCTCATCCTTGGACTTCCTGAAGCCAAAGTCAGACACCAGACCAGCCTTGTTCGCCGTGCGTCGGGATCTATCCATACAGGAGTTAACGAGCGAAACGGAGCCAAGCCGCGAGGACTTGAGGAAAACCATCCTATCTGACCTGCAGAAGCACAATATCGACATTCCTGTCTCCTCAGCCCCAGTAACAGCTCCGCCGGAAGACAAAGCCAAAACCCCTGATTGGATGAAGCACAAACAAGACAAGGCCATTCAGGAGAAAGTCGCCCAAATGAAGGACGTGATCTTCCAAGCGGATCTCGAGCAAGCAGTGAGATTCACCCTCTTCCACGAGATTCCGCGCTACGACACCATCAAGGAGGATCGCTTCCTGGCCCTGAAGCGCTTCCTCTCCGTCCTCAGTCGGTACTTCCCCTTCGGTGACAACGGACGCAATTTCCTAAAGGATCTCGAGACTTACGTGGGTGACAAGGAGGAATCCATTTCAGGGGAGAGTTTTGAGACGGAGGCTAAGAGACTGGAGCAACAATACCGGCCGGTATTCTCCTCAAGCAAATTCGTGGCGTGTTACAGTGAAGTGGAGGGACTGAGGAGGTATCCGTGTAGTCTGTGGCTCCTGTTTCACCATCTCACAGTGGCCGCCGTGGAGCAGAATATTTCAACGGATCCACTGGAGGTGCTTCATGCTATGCACGGGTATATTAAGCACTTCTTCGGCTGTACGGACTGCAGCAATCACTTCCAGGTGAGTAGGGATTTTTCCCGAAGGTTAAGTTCGGCGGAAAACCCTCCTAATCTCTTTACAAATCTAATGAAATCTCCCTAAAGCAAGATATAATGTTGTTGCAATTGTAAAGAGAGTTTTTAACCTCTCTTATGAAGAAGAAAAGTGTTGGCTGGACTTTTGATTTGATTTCAAGAAAATCAGGAAAATGTGGTATCGATGGATTGGATAGCCCTTCTACTTTCAGAAGCTTTTTTAAATATTTAAGGACACAGAACTTTCACTTCATTCGGTCTCAATTTCCCGTGATAAACTAAAAAAAAATAATTTGCAAATTTTGCGACTGACGCGACTGACGCTCTGCGAAGCAATATGGCGGAAAAGATCTTTACATCGAATTCGATGTTCGCCTAACAGTGCTACCAACTTTGATTTTTCTATCGTCTTTGTCAATGATCATAGGGTAACCATATGAAGTCGCCAGATTAGTTAAATAAATTGGCAGGTTCTGGTAAATTTTACCCAATAAAAAATATCTTTGACCCATTTTCGAACAATTTCGATTTCAAATAAGTATAGAAATTAAAACGAAAAGATTTGTTTGCAACATAAGCAAAGAATATCACGTTCGATCTAAATTTTAAAATGCTAATCGGTGAATAAATCTCCACCAGAAGAAGAGACGAAGTAAATTCAACACGTAATCGGAAAGTGCTGAGTTGTGAAAACTAATCAGTAGTTACGTGACCTTTAAATCAGTTTCAATAGTGAACTCTACATGACAAGTCCCTTCCTCCGATAAATTTCTATTATATTTTGTCCCACTAAACACGCGCCATAATAAAAACAATATGAACTTGCAAAAATTACAAGCGATATTCTTGAAAAAACTCATAAAGGTCGGTCAACGTGATAAGATATTTTCTCGGACTATATTTTCCAAATTATCAATAATTTTTTTCAATATTTTAGTGACCTTGACATTAAATTTGAAATTCTTCTGAAAAACGAAAGTAGATTGTGTTTACAAAACATTTTTCTTTTGCAATAATTCAAATCACTTCCAGAGAAATCTCACTCTCTTATCACAAGCACTGCAAGCGTGCAATTGACATGTAACCGAGCGTGACATTTTCATAATTCATAAAAAAATATTAATTGATGAGTTGAAGTGAGGCGAGAGGGTAATAAAATATTTCTAGGAATTTTCGAGCAAATTATAAAAAGTGTTCATGTTTGTAATTAATTTTATATTAATTGTAATCCAATCTTGCATAACCGAGACACTTTAAAAGAAGGTGGAAGTTATTGCTAACTTACCGAAGAAACATCGATTTCTTGTTTCTTTTGCGCCTGAAAAGACTAAGTTCAGAAGGTCGAGAATATCGAATTTATAGACAATCATAGACTTTTTGTTTTATTCTTTAACAATCGATCCAAACAATCCAGAAATTCGAAAACATAGAATCCCCTTCATAAAACTTTCTGACTGATAAAAATCAAACCTTGTATAGCCAAGACCCTTTTTGAGCGAGTGAGAATCATTGCTAACCTATAAAAACATCGGATTTGCAGGAAATGGCCAAAAAGAACCGAATGTTCTCGGTTGCTAGTCAGGACAACGCGATTCTGTGGCTCTGGTCGGCGCACAATCAGGTGAATAAGCGCCTATCTGGTGACACCACTGAGGATCCCGCCCATCCCAAGATCCAATACCCCAGCGCCACCGAATGTCCTCAGTGTCGTCGCGGCGATAACGCGTCCCACAACGACGACAGCGATCCCTGGGATCGAACTGAGGTACTCTTCTACTTACGACGCATCCACTCACCCCAGAACATCAGTCGTCTGGGTGTGGACGATGAGGCCGCCCTGCCGGCCTCCCTGGACGTCCTCCGTGCCAAGAGGTACGTAAGCAATGTGTTCTCGGACATTGACATGCGAATGGGCCTTCTGCTCTACGGTTTCTGCATCTGTATGCTACTGGCCGCCGTGAGGCTGTTCCTCAAGCGCGGCTACAGGAAGAAGATGTACATTCACGATCTCCTGGGCAAGGTCTAATGGAGACTCAATTTGTGCGACATTCGCATGAGGTCAAATGGATTAGAGGCAATTTTAAGTCTTTTATGGATTGACACGCTCCACTAATGAGGGACACGGGTTTGTTTTTTTTCCCTTTAATTTATCCAATTTATCCAAATGACATTATCAATATTTAATATCGAAGGACCAAGTTGCGAGCATTAAGAGCTTCTCTATCGATTCGAACTTGATTTCGTTGATTGTCGAAAATTCGAAAATCGAAGAAATATATTCATTTTTCGACAATCAACGCACGTAGCACTCCAAGTGGCCAATAGAATGCCCAATTCTGTCTTCGAATAGAATTCCGAATTGATTTTCGAATGGAGTTTCAAAGGCAGAAAACATCGAATCGAACCCAGTTTGGTTATCAAAAATTTGAAATACTGTTTTCGAAAACAGTTCAAATTTCTTAATTTGGAAGAAATAATCCTTGATCGAAAAGTTCAATTTGATCTTCGAATAGAATTCCAAATTTACTTTCAAACGCAAGTACAAGTGTGACTAGAAATCTCATAATCCGCCACTCGTGCAAATTGGTCCATAATCCCTCAAATTGCTTTTGAAAGACATGTTTGTTTGATCTCCATTGCAGAAATTGATACAATTGACCAACACGCGATAAAAATAGAAGGTGACTTCAAGGTCAATCTGGTGGGAAAAGTGGTCAATTTAGCAATGTCGGGTCCATTTGGCCTCACAACGACACAAAGGACGTGATTGAGTAATTTTTGTAAACGTGCTGATGGGCAGCACAAGAATCGAATGATATTTGTCAATGTTTTACCATATTGAGATGAAAAGAAATTTATACGATTAGCCACTAATATTGCTCATAATTGTAAAATGGTTTACTTTTGTGTAATCAGTGATATTCCTTAAATACTTTAAATTCTAAAAAGAAAAGATTCATATAAGAAACAGAAACCTATATGTTATAATATTAGGAAATAATTTGTAAAAAGTTAGAAAAAAAATTGTAAAGATGTCGTGAAGAACTGGTTGATATATTAAATGTTTATTTCCAACATATTATTTATCTCCTGATTTTGGGGGGCGCGCATTAATAGAGAAAATCCATGTAAGTATATCAATATATTTCACTCCTATAAAGAAAATTCTCTCAATTACAATTTATTCCATCTGTTTGTTCTTCTTTTATTTAATTAATTTAAATGCATTCAAAAAGTGAAGTTGAAAATTATTACATTTGAGGCAAATATTTTTGATGACTCTGCAGATAATTTTTCACATTTATTTTCTTGAAGAAACATTTACATATTTTTGATATTATATAGAAATGCGGATGTGAAAGAAAAGAGAGAAAACTGTGTAATAAAAAGCAAATCAATGAAAATATTTGACTTTTAATATCAATTTTCATGATTCATCTTTGCAGATATTGCACTTTTTGAGGCGTGGCTTAAATGCTTATGACCTTTAAAACGTGCAAAATTGATTCTCAAGCAACATTTTTCTTCACTTTATCGATTATATGGGCATTTTTCTTTACATCTATGACTTCAATATGACTCCTTTTTATGGCGGATATTTTTATTTTTTTTATCGATAAAATGAAGTGACTGGGTGAAAAGATTAACGCAAATACACTCAGCAACAATTTTAACCCACGCAGCCAACTTCAGGTGAAACAATGTCACCTCCTTTGTGTTGCCAGCGCCCTCATGCTATGTCATTATGTTAGTTCCTATGTTAATGTGTTCTACTGTTACGCTATGTCAATGTGTTTGAACTTTGTAACTATTTTTTTATGAAAAATTGTTATTTGGCAAATTTGGAAGTATTATTTTTGGATTAAAAGGAGAAAAGACTTCTAAAATTGTTGCAGAACGTATTCGAGATCTTCCATTTCAGAAAAGTGGTATACAAGCACGAGAAAAGCTGTGAAATAGTTGCACTTTACACAAAATGAACATTTAATGGAGTTTTTTTTACTAGTAATGCCCATAAGTATTGCATGTTCTGCAATACTTAACATTATCATCTATATTTTACGGAATTTCTGAACACAATTACATTTTCTTAATTATTTTGCACACTTTCAAATATAGATTTTTTTTACTTCTTATCCCAATAGTTTTTTTGTTTTTGAACAACTAGCATGTTACGACCTTCTACTCCCTTCTCAATCCACTGCAAAAAGGCATACAGAGTGTCTTGGTCTATAAATTACATTAGCAGCAAGATAAGTTGCTTGACTGACTAAATTGAATATTATGGCAAAATTTTTCAAAAAATTAATTTTACGATAAGGATTTCATGTGTAAATTTCATTGACTCACAGCATGTTATGGGAAATCGCATTGGTTAGAAAGGGATGGAGAGATTATTTAATCAATTGACTCGCATTGACAGCCTGTCAATGCAAAAGAATCGTTAACTCACAGCATGTTATGAAAATTCTCTAGAAAAGGATAAACAAATGCAGCATCTCACCATCTCTTTCCAACCAATGAATTTTTGCACTGATCGGAAAGAGATAAGAGTCTGTAACTTCGCGTTGATCAACGCATCTCTCCCTCCGTCCTTTTCCAACCAATGCGATTCCCCATTAGACGCTGTGAGTCAATGAGTTTTTCACATTATTAATGAAAAAACGTTTCAAGCGAAATACTGACGTTTCACTAAGTGTTTTCTGGGCATTGATAGCAACAGTGAGATGATTTTTTATGAAAAATACTTTTTTTTTTACAGATTTTATTAGGTGAAACAAGGAAAGTTTTTCTGTGTTAAGGGTTATGAGGAGTGAACACCAATGCACCGATTAGTTACAGAGAAAGACATTCCACCCAGAAAAGCCACAAAACAGCGATTAAAAATTCAAAAAAAAATATATTAAAGATGGAGAGGGGATGGTAAAGCATTACCTTCCTGTTTTTTCACAACTGCTCTCTCTCTCTCTCTAAATGGTCACAATAAATGGATGGGTAAGGAAATTCAGAGCAGTATATTTAGCCGGAATGCATAGACTGGAAGAGAGACAGAACGTTTTTTTTTCTTTTTACATTCACATCTACTTGATCCCCTTTCTTGGCTCAGCAGCCACTTTCTTTGGCTGATGATCCAACAATATATTATTGCTTGAATCGAGAAATGTGTGCCTAGAACTATCATATTTTTGACTTACACGAGAAATATCCACGCCAGTCATATTCTTCACCAGTTCCGGCACTTTGTTCACGATGTCCAACACCTCACCGGTGAGTTTAGCTGCACCAACCTCACCTCCACCACTCGACACCATTGTGATCTTCTTTGCTTGTGACAACGGAGCAGCCACTTCGGCGGCGACCTTATCATTTAATAAAGCAATAGTTTGTCAAAAATGTGAAGAAAAAATTGACAAATCTTCATGTTTCGCCTTATCAATTGATAAGAAAACAAACTAGTATTTGAAAACGCGTGATTGATTGAACATGACTTACCTTTGGTAGAGTATCCATAAGCATATCAACCCTGCAAACAAAACAACAACCATTAGAACCAATAATCAAACACCTAATAACAAAATCCAATAAACTCACATCGCAGCTTCGCGATATTCACGCCAAGCTTCCGCCTTCTTAGCCATCTGCTCAGCTTCTGCCTTGGCTTTAGCCGCAATGGCAAACGCCTCAGCCTCACCACGAATACGAATGGACTCAGATTCCGCTTCAGCTTCGAGAATAACGCGATTCTTATTGGCCTCTGCCAATTTCTCCAAGCGATACTTCTCCGCCTCAGCAGGACGTCTCACCGTGGCCTCCAGCTCCTTCTCACGACGCTGCATCTCCTGATCTTGCACAAAAATCTCCTGACTACGCTCAACCACCTTGATCTGCATCTGTTCCTCCTTGATGCGTTGCTTCGTCTTGGCCGCTTGCAACTCATAAGCCATCTCAGCTTCGGCCTTCTTCGTTTGCACCTCAACATCATAGGCGGCCTTCTTCAGCTCAAAGTCACGCTGAGCCTTTGCAATGTCTGTATCATTGAGGAAGCGAGATGCCATCCTGATAAAGGAAGCATTCTTACAACAGATTCTCAACGAAGAAATAAAGGTTTCATCTAATTACCTTTGTTCTTCGGCTATAGCTTCCTTGATCTGAGCATCACATCTTGCTTCAGCTTCACCAATTCTAGCGTCTCTCTTCACTTCGGCTGTTCTAGCCATACCCAAGCTTCGGAGATATCCCTAAAAGAGGGCCATGAACCTTTTAGTACTCAGTTGAAGAGACTAAATTAACAACTTCCTAACTAATACTAAGCTACTACTACAACAAAAACTGTTCTTCTCTATCTAAGTTAAGGGCAATTTAATGAATAATTGGATGGATAGTTACCTGAATGCTTTGAGGACTCTATCATTTACTACATACTATATCTCCCAAGTCCCGAACTACTTGCTACTCAAACACTCAAAGACACTGTTGATCCTAATCGATCAGTTCATGCGCTTCAATTAATCAGAGAGTCACTGTGAGCTTGCAAGTTCGTCTCTCAAGATAAACCACATTTTTTTCCTTGAGATTGCACGGTTGTAAACCCAACTCATAAAATAAACCCTTCAAATGTTAAAAATGCGTTTCCACAAAGCGATATACTCCAGTGGAAATGTTTTCATACACACTAAAACACGATTCAGGTCTTGGGAGACATAGATGATGACTCTATGGAAATGATTACTTTGCTGTTCATTCAAATTCGAAACTATTAAAAAGATTTCTAAGACAAGCAACTACAACTGAAACTCAAAACAAATCCTATAAAACACAAAACATACTCTTAAGATCGATTTAAACATACCTTAGCACCCTTTTAGTAGGCAACAAAATAAGGAAAGAAGAATTTTTCAAACGAGTTATTGGAAATTTGATGATTTAATCTAAGAATCTAAAGATTTATAATGCAAGTAATGCAACTAGCTTGCAAAATTTTTATAAGAATCAAGTATGAAAAGACTATCGCAACAAGACTAGAAAAGACTAAATTGATAGTGCTTTTAGCAAAATAGAAAAGCCACCAATTTTTTTTTTGTTTCTTTCTCTAATCTTCTTACATAATAGTGATTTTGGAAAGTAATGAAAAGTAGAACTATAGAAATGACGAAGGAAAAGTGCAGCGAACAGAGCAGAGAATATAAAAAGGAAAAAATCATTTTCCAAACGAAGAATATTACCTCTTCGTCACGAATATCCTTGAGAGTGTAAGAAACAACGGTGATGCCCATATTGACTAGATCCGATGAAGCCACTTCGAACACCTGCTTGCTGAACTTCTTCCTATCCTTGTAGATCTCCTCTACAGTCATTGAGCCCATAATGGCTCTCTGATGACCCTCCAGAGTCACCAAAGCAATGTGCTGAATCTCAGATTCGGGCTTTCCCAGAAACTGTTCGCACGCTGTCAACAGCATGTCCTCATTCTGACCCTGAATCTTCACCTGGGCGATCCCAGTCACGGAAATCGGAACTCCCTGGCTCGTGTACACGCACGGACTCTCAACCTGGAGAGTCATGGTGTTGAGAGAGATTCTGGTGGGAAATGACAACATTTTAAAATTCATTCCTTTGGGAATGCAAAATGTGCTAAAGTCGTTATTGCTTGCAGCAAGCTATCGATTGATACAGGACATTCATATCCTGTACGGGATGTGAAACTAATAAATTCGATTGACAATGTAGACGCGATATGAAAAGTTACACACAGTGATATACAAATGTATTGGGACAGTGAGATATTTTGTAGTCTGTCCTCTTTGCGGATAAATCTAAAATAGTTGGTAATTATTACCCTTCCCGATGGATTACAATTAGATTGTCAATATTAGGTTGTTTCAGAATAAATTTTCTGTTATTTTTTAAGTATGAAATTGTATATTGTGAACGGATTTTTATGAGTCTGTTATCGTTGGAACAGTTAGCTCACTTTCAGGATCTGCTTTGAAAGTTGTGATAGCAGAGATGGGATTCAGAAGCACAAAATTGATAAAAGTTGCAGTGGCCACCTGTCAAAATTACACGAATTGTAGTGTAAAGTGCAATAACGGTTCTTGTCTTCACTAGTTTTTCAGTCAAGCGAACAGAAATTCAGTCGAAATATTCGCTTAAATACAATTTTTATAAGTCCACTTCATAGGAGACTGATTGTGGTATCGGCGGTTTCAGTTTCAGTCTTCGTATGCTTCAGGGATAGGTATTCGGTAGCTTTTGAAAACGTATTTAGGAAAAATTTTAAGTCATCATAAATGGTTTAATAACCTTTACGAGTTTTCTCAAGAGAGATATAATTTTAGTAAAATTCTTACAGATTCCACTATTGCGGTGGTAACAAAATACCAAGGTGGACAGATCTGTCTGAGATAGCTATATATAGGGAGGTGTTTTGGATCTTACTGATCACGAAAAAGTGGGTGACCAAAAATTGTTTTTTCCGGATGTCCGCCGGAGAATTGTTATAGCGAGAGAACCGTTATATTAGGTTGTCGCGGCCACATTTCACGTTTCAGTTTTATATATATGTTGCCTTATAGATCAGGTTTCATCTGTCAGATTTGAACGAGACCGGCCTCGATGGAACCGTTGGCTCTTCTACTTTCAGAATCTGCATTAAAATCCCTGATCGGTCCAGGTTCTAGGCTCCTAGAACCATTTGATTCTTTTGCAAGGCCTTCCGGAAAATTCCTAAATGTGGGTTGGATAGGGGAAGGTCCAAGGTAACTTTCACAGAACAACTTTTCCTCCCACCACTCACTCCCACCCCCATCAACCTTCACTATGATTTTGGGCGAAAATTCAAAAAAATGAACTTTTCACCACGACCCCAAAAGTTGACCAAAACTGTCCCAAGTGACCTTCGGAAACTCCCCGCGCAATTTGCAACCCCCTTCACCCCTCCACTCGCCGAAATATTTTTTCGCCCCAACATGAACCTGAATGGGTTTTCAATTTCCGGTCGACCTGAAGTGGTTTAAGCCCGATTAAACCGGTTTAAGTTTGGATTAAACCGGTTTAACTGGAAAAATATCTGTGTTCTTCGATTTTCGGCCTTTTTCACCTGCATTTAATGTTTTCGATCACGTAAATCACTAGAATGTCGTATAATTATAAGGTGATCGCGTTAACATTTCACATTTCCATTTCATATATATGTTGCGTCGCTGTTGGATTCCATATACGGTCACACTTCGACTCTACTCTTTACCACCAAGTTTCAGCTGAAAAGCAAATTGCATTACATCCCAAGGTGTCCCTTCGGAATCGCAATTTCATTTCCTCTGCATCTCGCAGGAACTCTTGTTCCAATTCTTCTTTTGGGGAGTGTCTCTTCATTGTTCCAATGAACCTCGCCGAATTAGGTCAATTGAGGGGGTGTTATCGAAGTGGGGTCACATTTTGCTGATCACCACATCTCTAACTCACCTCTGCACGCGCTGGACGGATGGCCAGACGAAGGCTCGGCCGCCTGGCACCAGCAGTGGCTTCATGTAGCAACATCCTGGCGGAAGAAGAGAGAAGAAAAAATCGATAAGCGGTGCCGGAGAGGCGGCAGTGGGTGGAGGTGTGAAGGGGTGGGGACTCGAAAATTAGGCAATCGGGGTGCCAATTTCCATTAAACTCGAGTGGATTTATCATGCCATTGGATGGAGCTATAAATAAACAAGCATTTCCCAATCCCCGTTGATTTCACGCGCAAAAAAACAACGATTGATTTAGCAGCGCTGCTGAATCACCCATTATCTGTTTTTCCCCCGACGCTAAGCGACGCTCAATTTTCCGGCTGTGTCTCATGTTTTCCACTCACCTGACACCACAAGCGCCTCATTGGGACCACAGGTGACAAAACCCCACGTCATTTTACTTGATTTTCAAGCGATTTTCCACGAAAATATAGGGAATTCGATAGAGGACTTTTTTTTCGGCAGCCACACTTGTTTTATGTACTTAGCAGCGTGAAGTTGGCACTGCTCCAGATTTAGTTGAATCTGTTGTCGGTGGCGCTGTGATCGCCTGTCAGTTGTTGTTTACCAAAACTCACGGAAACGCTGAGAATCCTTGGAATATCCTGAAAAACTACTGTAAATCTCACCATGCCGAAGTACTACTGCGATTACTGTGACACTTACCTGACCCACGACTCGCCCAGCGTGCGGAAGACTCACTGCACGGGCCGGAAGCACAAGGACAACGTGAAATTCTACTACCAGAAGTGGATGGAGGAGCAGGCGCAGCATCTCATAGACGCCACCACGGCGGCCTTCAAGGCTGGCAAGATCGCCCAGAATCCCTTCGCTCAGCCCCCACCCAAAGGTGTGGCCATTCCACCGCCAAACACACTGGCTCCGCCCCCCAGGCCCGGAATGATGCCCGCCGGAATGCCCCATGGAGCTCCAGGAATGCCGCAGATGATGATGGCGCCCCATATGATGGGCATTCGACCACCATCAATGATGGGTCTGGGCCCCGGGATGATGGCGCCCCCACCCATGCAACAGTATCGCTCCATGGTGAATGGGCCTCCGCCCCAAATGAAACAATCGTAAATGTTATATGTAAATTTCTATTCCCAATAAATCTCTCAATAAAATAAGAGTTTTAGATTCCTTTCCGCCACTTCTCGCACGTCTTCGTCTCCGTCATGGGCTTCCCGGCCACTCCGCATGTGCCAATCCCAACGCGACCGTTCACATTGTCCGGCGACGCGAAGATACTCTTAGGGACTCCTCCGGACTTCTTGGCGCTCTTCGTGGTGAAGGCCAACCACTTGTTCTTCTCAGTTTCCCGCTCCTGCTCCAGCACTTTGAAGCGCTGCTGCTTTTTCAGCTTCTTCTTCTTCAAGTACTCCTTCTGATTCGGGTGGCGACGCCTGCAAGATATTCCCGGAAAGGTCAAAATTTAGAAGAATAACTAAGAAATTCCTCCGGAACTCACTTGTTACTGCTGGATGGGAATACTTCATTGCGGGTGGTTCGCTCCCGGAGCTCCTTGAGCGTTGTTGTACTTCGATTCTGATAAGCATCGAAGATGACACTGACCTCCCCACCGGCTGTAATGCCCTCAATTGTGGCGTCATAGTACTGTCCGTCCTCCGTCCACTTGGCCTGGCACTTGTCGCCAATCTTCCAGTTGAGCTGCTGCTCATCCTGAACGCGCTCCGCTGCGCGCAGAACCTGCTCTATGTCATCCTCAAAGGTGGAGGAGGGTTTGTCGGTGTCGGCGGCTATGTAAGAGGACTTCTTCTGCTCCTCCAGCTGTGTCTTAATCAGATCCCGTGTCAAGTCAATCACCTCCTCGAGGTCCTTCTTCAGCTTGAGCAGCTCCTGATTGTCCGGATCCGACAGCAGCGCCACTTCCACCTACCAAACAATTCATTTGGATAATATAGGGTTATTTCTGGAGGAGCTGCTGGGGGTAGAATGTGGATTACCTGCTGAAGCTGAAGCTTGTAGTTCTGTAGATCATCCGCCATGGCTGGAGCTGGAGGATTTGGTCAGGAAATGGAATTTTCACACACTCCAGCGAAACGTTTACAAACACAAGTTTGACAGCTATTGACAGGGTTGAACTTAGGGGAAACTGGGGAAACTATACCAATCGCCTTCCTTTGGCCTTTTAGCTCTTGCTCTTAAGTTTCGCGATTTCTTTTGATTTTCACGAATTTCTCTTGGACTGATTGTGTTTAGTAGTTAACATTTGTCACATTTAGAGAGCTCTAGGAGATTTGAGGAGGAAATAATAGTGAAAAAGTTAAAAATTATGACACTTGCATCGACATTTTGAATTCGGTGGAATTGGATAAAATACGAAGTGTATTCACCAAAAAAAGGACTGTGAAACCTTGGTGGCTCATCCTCATTTCATAATTTTTCTGGTCAGTTTCTAGCCGAAATCTATCAGAAAAACCATACGGCGTTCAAATTTCTTGCCTGATGCAAAGAATTAGGATTGCCGCTAGGTGGCTCTGTGTAGGAAAGGTGTCTTGGGTATAAGGTATAAAAGAGTACTTTTAGACACTTTTAAAGCATTTTAAAGAACTTGAGAGCCTGAATTATCGCATCAGATCAAAAAATCTACCAAGTTTAATAATAAAACTCCAAAAATATATAACAGAAAAGGTTCTTAACACTTAAATTGTCACCTATCAAAGTCTTTTAATTCCCTCTTGTTGTCACTGAGAGCCAGACTGAGAGCTGCATAAGATTGGAATGTCCAGAGTCATCAGGGAGCGTTTAGGAACAGTGTCTGCTCTGTAACTCTGGCAATGAGAGCCGCAGCAACTTCCGGAGAGATTATATCATCCCAAAGTCTCTTCAACAGATTACTTGCTAAATCACTGGCAGTCTTGGAAGTCTTGAGATCGTCCTTCGTGTACCGGAGGGTGAAATACACCACATAGCGCTCCACAATGGGACTGTAGGTGTCACAGAAGTCATGGAATACTCTCGATGAGACAGCCGATATGTCTTGAAGATCCTTCACCAGCATTATTTGACTGTCCGCCAGTTGGGGCTTATATTTCTCAATGATGACTCCGTGATCTTCCTGGACACTCTCTCCATTTAGCTCTTCCCCCGTGAGCACTATAGGGTCTTCCGAGGGATCGATGCAATTCCTGGTGAGATCCACAATGCCTTTGAACACTTCCTGTGATTTCGTGTCGTTATACAGGAAGGTAATTATACTGGGGCGGGATTCCTCTTTGAGAACTCCTTTGAGGCCATGATAAACCGCTGGCCAAAAAAATTTGTCTTGTGTAGAAAATTTTGTAGATGTTTCGCTTAAGTGGTCAGAACATGATTTTTTTGATGGCTCAAGTGGCTCAGGTGTTTGTGAAGCAGGAACATTAATCTCAGGTGAAAGCAACACGTGGAGGATAACACAGACAACTAGTGTTAAATAATATTTATAAGGTTTATAAGAGTGCAAGGGAATCTCTTCCTCTTTCATTTGTTGCGGAGGATCAGCAGATTCAGCAGAACAATTTCCAGAAACCATATTCGTGGGTGACCGAGATGACTCTTGATGGTATGACCTTCGTCCGTGGATTTCTGAATAACGAATCTGGAGATTTTTGGCAAATTTAGATTAAAAATTATTATTTCTTAATTAATCTTTTGTAATAGATACTTACTTTTGTATACGACATGAACAGAATTTCTCTTCTACAGAATGAAAAATCTCAGAAAAATATACACGTTTTTCTTATCTTCATAGTTTGACATCTACCAGAAATTCCAGGGACGTACTGGGGAAGCAAGAGGCTATTCATAAGGCCACAGAGGGTACAAATCATTTATTTGCGTAACTTGATAATTTTTGAAGTTTTTCGGGGATGAATAAACCTGTAGTAGAGCTTCTAAAAAGGTTAAATAATAAGCTTTAACTAGATTGCGAACGTGGAATTCCTACAGATTATGCCAACTCAGATACTGTTAATATAAAGGAGAGACTTAAAATTTTCATGTTGACTTTAGAGCCACTAGTGGTGGTCTGATGAAGTTCCGATGTTCTGAAGAATATCATTTTCTGAGACCTTTCCAACGAGCACCTTGTGATCAAGATCGGACCCATAGAACGGGAGTTATTTATAACCAAAATAAAATTTCAAATTAAAACCGGTTTATCTCAGCTTCAGGAATCTTTAGAGACTTGTGATATATATATATTTGAAAAGCTCTCGGCCTAGGCTACAACATATTAAAATTTCAAGAAAATCTATGACAGATCTTCGGAGATATCTTAAAAAAGAATATTTTGAGACTTTTCAAAATGGCGGATGGAGGGGGAGGGGGAGGTCGGCTATAGCGCCATCCTGTAATTTACCCCCACTTATGTACCTTTGCCGAAAACCGCAAGTCTTTATCTATAACGGTTCTCTCGCTATAACAATTCTCCGGCGGACATCCGGAAAAAACAAATTTTTGGTCACCCACTTTTTCGTGATCAGTAAGATCCAAAACACCTCCCTATATATAGCTAGCTCAGACCGGACTGACCACTTTGGTATTTTGTGACCACCGCAATAGTGGAATCTGTAAGAATTCCACTAAAAAACTTAACAGAATACATACCTGCTTGGAAGAGCTTTTTCCAACTCATGTGTTTCTGAATTGCTTTTTCTGATTAATTCTTAATAAACATAATTAATTTGTCGTGTTTGTGAATCCCATCTTAATTAGTGTCAAATCAAGTATATTTTTCAAAAATAATGAACTTTTTGAGCATATTTTTTTTTAAATAGAAGAAAGTTCAAAGAGCTTTAAGAAATTCCATAGAACTTTTTGAAAATTTGAAGAGCTTTTAATTTTTTGCAAAGCTTCTGAATGCTGAAACAAATGATTTTTTACAGTTTTTGAAAGCTTTATTGAATGCTTTTTATAACTTTTCTGAGTATTTCTTCAAAAACTTCCTAAGTCAGGAAGTTTTTGGTCTATTGGAAGGATTGGGAGTCAATAGGATAGACCGTCGACTTTCAAAATTCTTTTTTAAAATTGTGATAGACGTGGGATTTTGATCAAGGATTGGACCAGGGATAGAACTTTTGCAAAGGTCCTTTTGAATGTGTTTAGGAAACCTGAGGTTTAACAGATATTTTTTTTAATTTTAACAGGTTTAAAATTAAAAAAAAACTTTGCTTTCTTTGAAAAATCCACTCTTATACACAAAGAAAATTTTTATTTATAAAAAAAATTACACAGATATTAAATAAATGCAGTAAACATTCACAAAATGTATGATTCTTGTCTACGGAGTATTCTAATACGTTAAATTTAAATGCATTTTTTTCTGAGATCTCAAATTACACCAACTGCCGTTACTTACGGACAATACAAATGTGGATGTTTCTGACATTTGTACCACAAATTAATGAAATTTTCAACTTTCTTATATTGGATCTCATAGGACTTTAACTTCTCCCGGAAGTAGTTAATCTCATATTGTCGCCTCTCCAAAACGTCTAGTCGCGACTTCATTGACTCCACCTTCTCCAGAGTCTGCCGTAGTTTCTTGTCCAGCAAATCCGTCTGTGAGGAGCGTTTCTCCAATTTGACGAGTCTCGCATTTATTTCATCATAATCCACATCATTAACGTCCATTTCTCGCGCTTCAAGCGCCGTTTCTGCATCATCTGCAATGTTGGGAAATTGAGGAACATCGCCTTGGTGAACCCCATTGTACATCATAAAAATTGTTTTTTTTTAATTTCTGAAGCTTTCAACAAAATTTTAAAAAAAAAAGTTTACCGAAATTTTCAAAAAGTTGAAACATGGATAAGCTCTAGTAATTGAGAGCAATCCATCTAAGCTTTTAGAACATTTTAGGAGCTTTTATGAAAGTTTCCGAAAGCTTTTTGACAACTTGCGAGCTTTAACGTTTCATTTTGAACTGATATTTAAAAGCTTTCAAAAATAGAGCTTTATCAAAATTGCTGTGAAACTTTAGCATAAATTTACGAGCATTTTATAAAACAGAATAAAAAATATTTGTAAAAGTGTAAAGCTTTTATTATAAATAAAATTTATCCAAAAGATTTCATGTGTTTTTTTGAGAGCTTTTACAGATTTTCCTGGAGCTTTCTTATAGGTAGTTTTAGTATATATAAAATAAAATTAGTGGAATGAAAGCTCTTTAAAGCTTCTAAAGCGCATTAAGCTTATGTTGGAGAGCTTTCATACAAAATGTGGAAGTGTTGGAAGTTTTGTACGACTTTAATATCTCTCCCTTGGAAAGCTCACCGATTTTCTTGCAGCTCTGTCGATCCGGTTGCAGAATGAATCCTTCACGGCATGTACAATAGTAGGATCCTTCAGTGTTGAAACACATTTGATCACATGGCTTCTCCTCTTTGCACTCATTCACATCCAGATCACAGGAAGCACCAGTGAATCCACTCTTACAACTGCAAATGTCTGGCTTCACGCATTTCCCGCCATTTTTGCAGCCCATTTTGCAAACAGCTTAAAAAAAGTATTTTTTTTTATTAGCTTTAAACTAGCGATGACCTTATTCTGCGTCCTTACGCTTATTGCAACCACTGCTGTTGGTATGGATCCTCTCCCAGCCAGGACAGCAGTTGTACATGATGTGGTGAGTGCTGTGGTGTCGGATGACATCCCTGTATGCTGGCTCGTGCACCAACCGGACGCCAGTGCAGAGGTTTTGGTTTGAACAGGGCTCAGCAAATTGACGAAATGTTGGCTTATTGAAAATCTCCTTTGTCTTCACTGGCACTTGAATGGTTTTCCTCTCGGGACAAATGTGTCTTCTAATTAATGAAATAATTATTAATTATTATGTACTTTCTATGTACTGGGTTATGTGGAATCATATTGATACTATGAAATATTGATTACGCCGGCTTAATGCCTTGTATCAATTAAAATTCATTGATAAAATTATCTGATTGACAAAGTGAATGGTCCTAATTAAAAACAAACACTGAACTTATTAATAATCTGTTAATTGAAAATCATTCAATATAATCATTTATGCAAATAAGTGTTTACTCTTCAGCAATATAAGCTTGTAACATTTCTGATAGTATTAGTATGAGGCACACGTTGATACTAAAAGATGTCGCGCTCACATAAAACCGAACATGTTGATGAGGTGAGGAATAATTTAGATAGAAAATTATGAGTTTCAGATAATAATTTAAATACCACAAATTCTTTAAATTATGATTTTTGAAAATGGTATGTCTTTTTAATAGCAACTAAAATCATATGTTGTCCAATTGCATATTCTTTCAAGGATTACAAGTCCAACTGAAAACTACAAAAGCTCATCAGCTATATAATTTGCGTTGTTCTTTTAACTTTATTCGCGTATTTTTTTTTATTTGATATCATGTTTCAAGTCGTCTTTACCATATAAAGAACTATTAATAAAGCAACAGATTTTTTATTAAAGATTCGAACTCCAACCGGCAAACGTTAACCTATGCAAAACATCAACAGATCTTGCTCTCTTTAGCTAACTCTCTATATATTTTAATATGATTATATTATGGTGCTGTCACATGGCATTATTTCTGCTAACAGATTCTTACTGACGAATACTATATAATTATAATCGTATTTTCCGGTGGAAAATCCAAGGGCGAGACATAAGACTAAAGAGACATACACGACTTCCACATTTATGTATGAAAGTTTTCGAATAATTCCAGCACTGCGGAAGTGTTGAACTAAGCTTTAATAAGAATTGAAAGAAAGCTTAAAAGTGCGTTGAAAGGAAACTTTAAGGAGCTTTCAAGGGAAGCTTAAAAGAGCTTTAAAAGAAAGCTTTGAAGTGAAGCTTAAGGGAGCTTTAAAGAAAAGCTTTAAGGAGCTTTCAAGGGAAACTTAAAATAGCATTGAAAATAAGATTTAATTAGCTTTCAAGGGAAGCTTTAAAATACTTTAAAAAGAAGTTTTAAAGACTTAAAGAAAAGCATAAAGAAGCTTTCAAGGGAAACTTAATAGACCTTTGAAAAGAAGATTTAAGGAGCTTTCAAGGAAAACTTTAAAAATGCTTTAAATAGAAATTTAAAAGACCTTTAAAGAGAAGCTTTAAGGAGCTTTCAAGGTAAGCTTAAAAATACTTTGAAAAAAAAGCTTAAAGGAAGCTTTGAAGAACTTTAATATGAAGCTTATGAGAGTTTTAAAGGGAAATTTACAGGAGCATTGAATTTACTTTATTCAAAACTTTATCTTACCCGAAGTTTCGCTCAACTCTTAATAATTAATAATTGGCAGCATTATAATAAATATATTTTACTACTGTAAACATCAGTTTTCTAATCCACCCAGTACGTCTATTATTAATTTTCTCTGGATTTGGCACTTTAGGATGAAAATCACGATCTTCCCCATTTAAATATTTATTCTGCATTTCCCAGAATTGTATCAGTTCTAATCAAAATATTTACTCAATCGCGACAGAAAGCGCGAGAAAGAAATTGAAATTCACGCGATGTTTATTTTGCGACTCATCAAGAAATAAAAAGTGCAAGTATTGAGCGGAGAAAAAAATGCCAATACTTGAAGATAAAACAAGTTTCATTGTTTGTATATCTTTGGAAGCACTTACTATACTATATATTGAGTCAATGGTCCTGAAGATAGTCAAGTTCAATGATAAATCGCATCGTGATATCTGTGAATGACAACATATGGTGGCCAAGGTGTGGGAATTTAACGGAGAATATTTTATTCCTCCCAAGAGGGAGATATGTATTAAGATGAGCTTTGAAAAAAATTAAAAAAAATGCTATGTAAAGAACTTTCGCTGAAATTTAAAACAACTAAAAATAAAGATAGAAAAATCTTTCAAAATTAAAGCTTCTTGATAAATTTTAGGAGCTTTAGCGTTTCTTGAAGTTTTTGAGAGCTTTTATAGATAGATCCTTAAGCTTTCATAGAATGTGTTATACCTAGTATAGAAAATAAAATATGAAATGAAATCTCCTAATAGCTTTTCCATTCAAAGCTGTCTTAAGCCTCTCTTAAAAGCTCTTAAAGCTTCTGTTCAAAAGCTTTTTTAAGCTTCTATTCAAAGCTTTTTAAATTTCCATTTAGTGCTCTTTTAAGCTTCCATTCGAAGCTTTCTTAACTTTCTTTCGAAGCTATTTTAAATTTTCCTTCAAAGCTCTTTTAAGATTCTATTCAAAGCTTTTTTATGCTTCTCTTTAAAGCTTCCATTCGAAGCTTTTTTAAGCTTTACATCAAAGCTCTTTTAAGCTTTCCTTTAAAGCTCTTTTAAGCTTCTATTCAAAACTGTCTTAAGCCTCTCTTAAAAGCTCTCTTAAGCTTCCTTTCAAAAGCTTTTTTAAGCTTCCTTTCAAAGCTTTTTAAATTTACATTTTGTGCTCTTGTAAGCTTCCATTCGAAGCTATTTTAAACTTTTCTGACATTTTTTCAAAGCTCATTTAAGCTTCTATTCAAAGCTTCTTTAGGCTTCTATTAAAAGCTATTTCAAGCTTCTGTTCAAAGCTTTCTTAAGCTTTCAAGCTTTCATTAAGAGCTTCTTAAAGCATTTACCAACACTTCCGAAGTGCCGGAATTATTGGAAAACTTTCACATATACCTAATGTAGAAGTTCTGGAAGTGGTGTACGGTTGTTTAATCCTAATATCTCCCCCATGATTTTTCCCATGAATTACTTTAAGATATCCATGCGGGTATTCTGAAATAATTTGAATGCAACTGTCAAATGTCCATATCATGTTTGTTTGCCTTACATCGTGTTATTAATTAAAATCTGCGATTCAATAAACCAATCAATCAGTAAGACCAGTGAACCTGCAGCATAAATATTGACGGAGAAGTCTCGACATCTTTGCACATCAAAGAGAATGAGGGAGCTACAGCCAAAGCCAAGTTATTTATTATTGCAACTCACCCGACGTGGCCTCTGTGGTGATGCCCAGATCGGTGAGATCTGTGGGGACTTTGAGTGGACGGTGAAGATGTTGTAGTTGTATCCACGGCATTATTCCAAGTGAAGGGATTGCTGGTGAGAGATGAGAAGGTGACAGGTGATCTTTCCGTGGTGATACTTTGCCACCATGGCTGTCGATTGTTGAATCCACCCGAGATCAGTGTTAATTTTAACGGAAAAGAACTATTGCGACTCCTCTCATTAGGCTGAGAAGTCACTTGGGTGAGAAATGATATTCCCACGATACAAAATACCATCAATCGATTGGCCATTCTTTGTTCTCGTTCAACTCTGCAGATGGTATGCTATACAATTTAAAGTTGAACAGCAATTGGAATAAAACGTCCTGCTGGTCACGAACACTCCACTGTAACTGGGGAGATTCAGTCCAGAAATTGTGTGTTTCTCTGACCTAACCCAATGGGAAATGCAACAGCTCCAAACACCACCATCAATTTGTCGGATGGAGCAATAAAAAGTCTCACACACGAAAACTTCCTCCAACAATTATTGTGTTTGGTGTGTTGCCCAAGAAAATTGTAAGTTTGGCAAAATAGTTCGCTCTCCCATATATTCTCCACAAATTCCCATAGATTCTGGGCACTGTTATGGTCCAATCGTCAGAGATTTAATGTGCGGTGAGGAAATTTTATTGCACCCAACAGTTCTAAGCAATTTCACTCAGCGAATCGTTTCATCGCGCCTTTTGCAGCTGCACTGCTAAATCTCCCAGTACCGATCAAAGAAACTGAAAGTGAACAAGGGTGTAAGACACGGATAGGCAGATTGTCGTTGTGGCAAGTTGGGATTCTTTGTTATTCATTTGTGGATACAGTCAACCACAATTTAATGTCTTTTGTTAATTTATCTTTGTTTGATTATGTCTAGAATTACAAGAAAAATTCAAGGGGGAGATATTATGGTGAGAAGCGGTGTAACTCTTGAATAGAAGTGCGTGAGCTTCTTAGGAAATTAATGTGCTAAAATAAGTACAAGAGCTTTCAGAATATTTAACGAGCTTTCTGAAAGTTTTTGAAAACTTTTGGATCAACCTGTGAGCTTTAACAATTGAACTTGTGGAGCTTTTAAGAAAATTCCGGAATTGAAAAGTTTTTGGATAAATTTTATGAGCTTTAGAGCTTCTTGAAGATCGCGTCAAGTCCTAACAAAAATTATTGAGCTTCTGGAGATATTTCCAAAGCTTTTTATTTTGTTTTCTAAACATATTCTTTTCGTAATAATTATGTATTTTTAAATTTTTAGAGCTTTATGAAATAAATTTTACCTCTTAAGCTCTCCTAGAAGGTGTTGGTATAGGAAATAAAATTAGTGGGATGAAAACTGTTCAAAACTTCCCCTAAAGCAACGTAAGGCTCTCCTTAAAGTTTTGTTTTCGAAGCTGTTTAAAAAGCTTCCTTTGAAATTGCTTTAAGCTACCATACTAAGATCATTAGAGCTTTCATTCAAAACTCATTAAACTTCATTTCAAAGTTCATTAGAGCTTTCATTCAAATTCTTTTAACCTTCCTTTGAAAGCTCTTTAAAGCTTGCTTTCAAATTGCTTTAAGCTACCTTCTCACCAGAGCTTCCATTCAAAGCTTTCTTAAGCTTCATTTAAAAGTTCATTAGAGCTTATTTTCAAATTAATTCAAGATTCCTTTCAATACTATTTTAAGTATCATTTCAAATTGCTTTAAACCACCTTTTAAAGCTCACTAGAGCTTCCATTCAAAGCTTTTTAAAGCTTTATTTCAAAGTTATTTTTTTTAACTTCGTTTCAAAAGTTTCAAATATCTTTTAAGTTTCATTTGAAAGCTCAATAAAGCTTCCTTTTAAAAGGTCTTTTAAGCTTTATTTCAAAGATCATTTAAGCTTTATTTCAAAGCTCTTTTAAACTTTTAATTCTACTTTAAAAGCCCTTTTGAACTTTCTGTCAAAGTCCTTTTAAGCTTCCTTTCAAACCTTTTTAAAGCTTCATTTGAAATCCCATTAAAGTTTCTTTTCAAAGCTTCATTTGAAATTTTATTAAAGCTTTCTTTCAATGATCTTTTAAGCTTTATTTCAAAGCTCTTTAGGCTTCCTTTAAAAGCTCTTTTAACTTTCTTTCAATGCGCTTTTAAGCTTCCTTTAATATAGAAGTAGGAAGTGGTGTATGACTCTTTAACTGTAATATCTCCCCCTTGGAAAATTTACAAAACAAGACTGTTAGTGTTTTAAATTTATTTTTTAATACAATTTGAACAATAATAAAACAATTTTCTCACAACACTGCAATATCTGTTATTTGATGAGAGCTAAAGTCTCAAGTGACTCATTCATTCTAAACACGGCAATAAAACATCAATTTAACATGCAACACAGCTCCGGCAAAAGAAAATTGTTCCTGCAAACGTGATGATTTATCTCACAGCACGTTCTTCCTTTCTTTTTTTGTTCTTGGCAATTTTTTAATTTAATATAAAGTATCTCAATTCAATGGACCGGGAAGGACTCTAAGAAATTGTCCTCATAATTCTCATATAGCACTTGATTTTTTCTTCGCTCGTCTCACCAGACACTGGAGCTGATTGTTGTTTATTATCGTGATATTAAAGTGCACAAATGAAATATCCCCAACAATGAGAAATCTACAATTGACCATAAAATAATTCACTGTCGTAAATCATTAGCGCGCTCTTCCAACATCTCAAGTGTTTCACATAAAAGACTCCCGAGAGAAGTATTATGGTCGTCACAAGTGGAAAAAAAAAATCAGCAACTTAATACAGAATTATACGTTTAAAGATATAACTGCAGGGCGTACAATAAAAATTCTAAAAATAACACAATCGCGTATTTTATCCTCAAAGATCATAAAAAGGTGAAAGATAGGTGCAACACGTTTCTCTTTAATCTCTTTTGCGGAGGTTTCTATAGCGACCTTTGGTGGAATTTTTTTGCAATATTTCACTTTTAAGAACACCTGAACTTACTTTAACTTGATCACCAAGTCTAAAGTGAAACAGACTCTCCGTCTTCACAGGCTCACCGTCGCGACAAGACTAAAAACAGAGGATCGCATTTGTAGCCAGTTTTCTGCAAATTCCGCGATTCAACACATGATCATCTGGTTGCACGACGAGATATTGCAAAGAATAAAAGGAAAGGATAAAGCGAAAAATAAAAGGTTTCGAGAGCTTCTTGTCTTTCTATAGAGATTCGTTATTTATTCAGTTGGAGACTCTTTACTGTGGAATTTCATGGGGGATTTTTGTTATTTTAAGGCTCTCCACAGTTGTTCTCCGCGAGATTTCTTTTTCTTAGAAGAACAACAGCGATCGCAGTGAATAACCAAATTCTTGATATGATATTCTCAATATTCTCAATGAAAGAAATATATGGGCGCGATCTTAAGAATAAGGATCATAAAAACATTCTTATTTTTGAAGAATTCTTTGCACAAAATGCATACAAAGGATTGCGAGAGTGATGCAATAAATGGATAGCGAGAACTCTAAATAAATTTTAAAGATTTCTCCTTGACCCCGCGCATCATCTTTGTACATTAAAGTACTTTTTCCTAACACTATCTCTGATGACGGGGTTAGTGCTCTCGTTTATTTAATGACACATTGCTCATATGATTCTTAATTGTTTTCTCGCGTCTTATTGAATTTTCTTTTATTTGCCTCTAAACTGATAAGAATTATATCACTCTGTCACTTAATTAAGCGTAAAATGAAATTTTATTTCATGCAAGAAATAATTGTCTTTAATTTTTTAAAAATCCTTTTATTTGTTACAAAAAAAAATGAGACACAAATCTGCTTTTGATGAGGTAATAATTTCCTGAAGATCTATTTATGGACTGGACACAAAATGTACCTCAAAATGACACTAATCCCCTTTCGAAATACAATCTCTCAGCAAAATCAATGTAGTGGTTACAACAAGTAACATAAAGGATGAAGTTGCGTCTGCAATTTATGTGTTGTATTACAAATAAATCTTCCACACTCGATATCCCATCGTGCATATCTCAAGTTCAGGCAGTGTTCTGCAATTGGCACTGCTATATAGAAAGTGTCACAAGTGGAGCCAAATCACTCACTATGTATTGAATGACTAATGTGGAGAGGTCTGAGCCTTGATTTAACTCGTGCCAATTAATAACTTTTGTCATTTTTCATTGCGTCTCTCTCTGTTTGCTTCTTTAATCGTGACTGGATGACAAAAACTACAATGAGATTTTATATACCTACATTTCCCGTCTCAATATATTTTATCTTTCAATATCCCGCAAATTAATACATCTTACTTGAGAATGAATAATTTATAGAAAGCAAGTCTCAAAAGACAGAAAAATTGGACAATTTGTTTCACAATGGACGGGACATTGGAAAATCCTTTCAAATGATACCTAGATGCCGAAGTTTACCAAAAAGTTTGTCATTTTCAATTTCACATATATTTTACAAATTTTTACTAACCTGTTTGTTTGTACAAATTCGTAGAATTTACAAACATTGAACAACGATTTACAAATTTTAAACAACAAGTATATTATTTTCAATTTAACAAACTTATAACAAAATTTTACACACAATTACCAAAAGGTTTGTCATTTTTTGGTTTTATTCAATTTCTATTAAAATGTGAATTTTGGATTTGGGAAAAAATTGCGAAGGTCCATTTCTAATTGCTATTGGCAAAGCAATAAGGAGGAAAGCAGGAAACAGGAAGAAACTACAGGCCGACTTGTGGGGAGCTGTGATTCTTTTGTGGCGAACTCGGAATGGGATCAAATTCAGATTCGATTCAAATTCGACTTTGGAGGCGAAGAATCGCGTCGCGATAAAGCTGTTTGACGTGAAAAATTCTTTGAAAGATTTTATATATAGTTTTCGTGGTAAAAGTTGCGAACAATTTTAAAACAATCTCCTCCCTCTTTCGCTATGGTTCTTTTGACATCATTTGAACTACCACAAAATTATGTTACATATCGAAAGCACAAAGTTGTGAGAAAGAAGAGTTCACTTAAATAGTGAGACAGAGTTTTGCTCTGGCACAAAAAAGAAGTCCCGTAACAGAAAATGAACTTGAGATTGCAAGTGTACTATTGAACTTTAACGTGTAATAAAAGTTTCTCATTGGAGAAATTCACTCTTTTTCTTGGCGAAGAGTTGAGCAAAAATTCAGCAACCGCGAACTCAACATAAACACTCAACTATTTAACGAAAAGAGGCAAAGAAAAAAAAGTTGTAGGTAAGAAAGGTCTGTCTGGGAGTAAAGGAGCTTTGTTATAGCATTATCCGGCACCACATTCACATGACGTCGAAATAAACTTTTCTTTTAATCCCTCACTTCAGCGGACTTCTTCATGTGCAAAAAGTTTTTCACTTTGCCAGCAATAAGTGAGTTGCCGAATCATTTTGACTTGCTCTTGTGGCTTCTCGATGGTGCCAAGAAACGATGGAGGGATGGGATTCAGAGGAAGTGGCTCAACTAAATGGCAAAAGAGGTGAAAGATGAGAGTGACAACTGAAATGACTCGGGACTTTTGACTCTATTGAAAGTGTTTTAAAACAATTTAAATTGCAAGTCAAAAACAGCACAAAAGCTGGCAACTTTTAAAAGCTTCTCGCCGACACTTTATCTCACCTCCTTGTCCGCAAGAGTTATCCGTGAAGGAGAGAAGAAAAAAGAGTTTAAGGTGAATTTGGGCCAGTCATTAAGTTTCGGAGGAGACATGATAAGGCCATCTCATACCATGGAGAATAATGATTAAGAGGCATGAGTGAATGCACTAAATTAATTAAAGGAGAAGACAGACGGTTATCTGGCAAATAGAATTTTGTGATTTTAAAGTTGAAAACTCTCGTTTTTTCCCCGTATTTAATTACAGTGTGAAAGTAATGTTAATTAATGTAATTAAACTTTCTCGTAATCTCAACAGAAAGGCCAAGAGGAGAAGAATTTTATATGATGGTGAAAGAGAGCCATCATGCCAAGAGTTGAAAATACCGTCAAAAGGAATAAAGTTAAATTGTTCAATAAGACTATCAAGTGAAGATCCTGCATTCAAAACACGTTTAAGACGATTTTTTATGCTGTCTAAAGGAAAATCAATATTGTGTACAAGTATCTGAAGATAGACATAAGGATAAGTTTATATAAAGTTTTCTCCACCATCTCATCCCATAACAGCATCTCATGGAAGTCTTTCCTCAAATACTGAAACATGCTATGGAGAAGGTATTAAAATTTAGCATATCATGTTAAAAGTTCTTGGCAAATGATTTCAAACTGGTATGTGAGAGATATATTTGTACATGTCCAGTGTTTGCTCTCAGTTATAATTCAGCAGGGAATCTTTCAGAAGATGCTTTCAAGTAGCTTTCAGGATATTTATCCAATAACATGTGATTTATGATTGGCAAATATGAAGTCTCTCCTGCTGCTCAACAAGCCAAATACCTACTTCAAGACATTTCCTGACATAACACTTCAAGTCATCTCGTAACGAGTTTTCCTTTTCGTTACAATAAGATTAGGGTTTTTGCAAATTTCTTCTCCATATCTCACCATATCATAAATATATTCATAAAGTGAAACTATCTATGAACAATATCCAGAACTATATATCGATTTATATATCTTCCACATTTTGTACAACGATATATATTATGCGCTACAAGATACGATATGATTGATACAAGGATGCCTCTGCCAATGTATTCATGAATTCAGAGCAATAGATAATGAAACATTCACAGAGAGTCACACGAGACTCTCTGGGGACAAAGCGTCCTGACCCGTGGGAATGATGGAAAAGACCAGAGTCTGCCAGTGGCCTCGGGTGCGGGTTGTCGGGCGAGGAGAGTCGTCTGGAAACTTGGGGTTGATGAGACGTGACAATCAACCGAATAGTGGAAAATCATTGTGACAATGTCTTCGCCTCCGGTTAGTTAAACTCTTCCACAACTCAGGCGGGACACCCATCGTGTGGCCGATATCATTGTCAAGTGTCTCATGGAAAGCTCCTCCTCCCGAAGTGGGATGAAATAATTAAAAGCTATGCACTTGCTCAATTTGGGGAGGCCACACGATTAATAATGCAATGAATCATTGATATGTTCCAGTCAGCTAAAGAGCCGGAAGCAATAATGAATTGCCATTTTATCTGGAAGTGTGAGAGGGCGGAGGGGGAGGGGTAGTTGAAGAGAGTTTCAATTCTGCAAAATGGGATCACCTAAATTACTCTGGCATTACATTTTAAAATTCATTTGTTTCACCTTTACAATCCGAATGTTTGATATAATGTCGCCATGGAATTTTACCAGGCGCCTCCACATACATATTATATATAGCAAGATATGTAGAGTATCCAGAATAGTGAATATTTGTGCAAACTCCTGAGGTTCTTTCTTTGCCATGCTAAGAATTTAATCTCTCTCTCTCGATGTATTTCCCCATGTAAATACGTTTATCTCCCCTGAGTAAACTATAAAATATTAGATTCCTTAAATAACACACATTCCCCAAGAAAGTCACACACGCTATTTCCATTGCTTGTTTATCCTCTTCCGCCACTCAATGAGACTTTAATGAAAATTCTATGTGGCTTAAGCTCCTCAGCTTTCCCCCATATATGGTGGTTCTCACCCATTGAAATCAGAGACTCTCAGTGTCTGTTCGAGAAGCACGATAAAACTTATCAATTTTCCAGAAAATTCTCATAGTATACGTAATTTTTGCAACATTTCTCTCTATATATATGATTGATTCAATAAGCAGAAAATTGATATTCAAGGAGCACGCTCGAAGGAGCATGTATGAAAATCAATCAAATGAAATAAACATCTGAAGGACAAGACCAGAAGGAGAATTTTTTTAAGAGACAAGAATTTAAATGGGGACACAAAGAGACAATAAAGCAAATTTAACCATGCCAGAAATAAAAGTCTTCCAAATATACTTGTCTTTGAAAATATTGCAAGTAGGGGATGGGTGGGTGAGATGGATCAGTAAGTTTCGCAAGCAATTCAAAGAACAGACAAAATAGACAAAGGAATTTACAAAAATTTAATTGCTATCAATCATTTCTTTTTAATAAAATGTGCTCTGATTCTGATCCATCTCACCCGCCGTTCCCCTAACATTTTGCCCTGTTTCGCAACATCAGCAGATGCGAATAATGCCTACAGACGGATATTTAAGTCCCGTGCAATTGTAGCCTTTTTCCCACCATCCTGGAGAGTTAGATTGCGGAAGATGGAGCTGAGGAGGACACAGATATTCACCCACTGATGAACAATATAACATTTAGTAGACCCTCAGGAGACTTATTATATCTATATGGGGCGAAGCTCATGTGTAATATCCTCGCCAGTGTTGCGAGAGTGCCGAGCACAGAGGGGCCTTTGGGGAGCATTGAGGGGAGGAAACATTACCGAAAATAAACTGGGCACATATGTGAAAGTTCGCATCAATATCACGATTTGATGTTTTTATTACAACTTTTCCCTCCTTTAATTCACGAAAATGAACCATGTGGCCTGTTTCCACATCCCACACACTCTATCGTTTTGTCTTAACAGCATTTCCGAAGGACGAACTTTTGCATGGAAAATGCCGTCTTGGAAATTTTAACAAAATTACTGCACAGCCTCCATTTGGGATTATTAAAAGTTTTCCAGCAACAAAAAGTTAATTTTCCAATAAAGCATCGAAGAATTTCTTGAGAAATTTGATGGAATAGTTTCTTTTTGAAAAGCATCATAAATTCTTTTAAAATCCAATGAAATCTTCAATTTATCTTTTACTCCTTTGATTAGCGAATTTCAAATATAATTTCTTATCTCACTCTCTTGTAAATAATAAATACTTCCAATTAGATCGTCTCATCCTGAAGGCATATATAATAAAATTTGAGATGACTTGAAGAATGGGGCGAAGCTTCATCTAATTAGGAGATTCGTCTTTCATATACCAAATCCACACGCCGCCCATACAGATTTATTATCGCCATCGTGAAAATTATAAATATCCTCTCGTTTTCTACAATATTACTTTCACGCCGAACCACCAATTATATATAGCAGACACTGAGGGTAGCGAGGGTAGGGACCGTGCGGAGAAACATCAAAGGGAAGCGCATGGAAAATTATATCGCCAATAATATTAATTTTCAGTAAATAAATGGTGTAAATTATTTGAAGAGGATAAAATTCTACCGAAATGAAATACACCAACGCACGTTTAGGAGGGTTCTTATGGCAGATGACAAAATGAAAGCGTCTTTATTCGCTAAAAACATAATATATGATCACATCATCTCCAAGATAATATTGAGAAAATCGCAATTTGATAGAGAATTTTGGGCTATTAAAGTGTTTCGTTTCAGTGGCAAATATGGTGTGAGATGCCATACAGAGGGAGAGATATACTTTATTGTTCAAAAGAACACATACCGGGGAGAATGAAATAAAATCATCAAAGGAATTCATTATTTTATATACTCTCCCGTCTCGCATACGCTATGTACAAGCCACCCATCATCGATGGCAATTCAAATAAATGTTATTCACAGTTCATTTGCCATGTACTTGCCTGTGCGGATGGTGGATTCCACTGCCGTCTGACGCGAGACACCATCTCGATATACCCCCACAAGACAACCAAGTATTCTCTCCATTTTGGCTCCCCTCCCCGGAAAATTGCACTTGAAGAGCGCACAAGGAAGATTGATTGAGTGCATTGATGTGAAAATTCCAACGAAAATGAAAGTATCAACCGCATCGGAAGGGAAAATGAAGGGAATGCCATTGAAATCACTGATGACATTCCCTTCTCAGCACCTTCCAAATTGCTTAGGGTGAATAGCATAAGCGATCCATCTCTGATAATTACCTTAATTCTGGAACAATATTGCAGTCTTAATAGCTTCGAGAGAAACATTTATATACAGTTGAAAATAAGTTTGGCAAATGCAAGGCTTTCTTTGGGGGTGGAATAAGTATAAATTCTGGCGAATTATGAGTCAAATTGCCGAAATTTAGGGGAATTTTCCATAATTTTAGGCAAATTTTTGCTGACTTTTAGGCGAAGTTCATTTCTTTTATAGTTTTGATTGGATAATTATTATAGTTAATCCTGTTAGTCATTCTTATTAAACTCCTGTATAATGCACAAATTGCCCTATTATAGTATGGAATAATAAATATTTAAAAGCCCTAATTGCTAGAAGCTATTCTGAATAACATTCCCAAGCCCCACAGAGTTTAAATTAAAACATATAATATGTATATTGGGTCGATTTGCCCCTCTTTGATGTGTCTATTGTTTCACGTGATTTCACATTGAGAGATAAAATGATAAAATGGAAAATCAAACGATGTACTATATAGATTTTGAATGGCTTTTCATTTCCCACCCACTGGCTGTCACCCATAAATGGACAGCACGAAAACAATGGCTCTGGGTGTATTGCTTATATGGATTAATTTTGGACATATCTCGATCTGGACAGTCCGACAGTGTGGCAGTGAAAGGCTAAGATAGAAAATTTGATTTTTATCGACAAAGCTCTAGCCCTAATATTTCATCGAAATTGAAGACTATGTCAGTGTTTCAGTCCGAAAATGAAAAATCTCAGGTGGCAAAATGAGGAGAATAAGTTTGAAATATACTCATTCTTTATCGTGTCAATTTGATGGGTGATGCACCATTGGAAAACATGTGAAACTCGTATAGATACTCCAGCGGGAAATTGTTACAAACTCAATGGGTGGATAGTGTGGAAGTGTATAATGGGGAAAAAAAGAGCGAACTACCATACACTGTTCTTTTGTCAATTCTCAACGTTATAGACGGAAAAGTTGGATAGCGAGAAGAGGGAATTTCATTTTCCGCAACTTTCTAAATAAATTCAAATACTCTCCATCCACATGGGGTAGTATAGTGTCTGTATTTATGTAAACCAACTGCTCAAAGTGTTATGCATGTGCCTGAGAGATTCAGTGAGAAAATGTCATTGACGGTATACGATATTCAACTGCAACTGGAGTGATGAAAGAAGTGAGCATATGTATGTAAGAAATGAAACACGAAATTTTCATCTTGACAATCACTGAGAAGAAATTTTTGCAGATTTAACATTTGCTTGCGTGTATAACAAATAACGTAACATAATATGTAAGAATTCAATATTCATAAATATTCCAATTGATGGAAAATTTCCTATTGGGTGCCATTATCTCTTCACTAAAACCACATGCAAGTACTTAATTCATAAATTGTGGACAAAAGAATAGCAATGATAACCCTGTATTATTTGAACTTTTCCAGTTGATCAAACAAAAAATATATAATATTATACATAGCTATTCTCTATAACACGTTTCAAGAAATGAAAAGTGATATAAGCTCAACAAGATTGCTTTTCAAAGCTACACCCCATCAGCAACGTAAAAAGTTCCATTGGGGGGCACTTGGGGGGTGGAAAAAGTTAAAATAGTTGCTAAAGTGTAGCAAGTCTTAGAGGAGAAAGCATGGGATGAGAGGAAACATTCAGACAGCTATATAGGGAATATTGAGATTAAACGAAAAAGTTGCTTCTCTGGGCGAATTCCAATGCTCAAACACTCAAAATCACCACCAACAATCATGCAAGAAGCCACAAGTTCATCCCCAACCCATTTGTATTGTGAAACAACGATTCTTCAACCCTTACACTTCATGCTTTTTTGCGACGGCGATGGGGATGGATGCAAAATTTTTACTTTTTGGTGGCTTTTCTTTTGAAACTCATATATACCAAATAACTTCCTTTCGCCATTCAATGGTTCATTCACTCCTTCATATCCATATGAGGGGGGGGAGGCGGTTCACTAACATCCAGGGAGGAATGATGACAAAAAGGATAATTGCCGCATTTAAGTATGGCTGGAAAGAAGAGACTTTCAAAGCTTTCAACACGTCTTTTGTTGCGCGGTTGGGAGATTTTGTCAAAAAGCTCAAAATTCACTCAAACCACCTCAGGCTCTTCATCTTTCATGCCAAGGCTCCCAAGGCTTGTATTTAAATAATTCCCACGGATACCCTTCTATGGGAAGAAATCCCCACTTTTTCGCTCCAAAAAGTCCTCCATATCGCGTCTCCGGAGCGTCAACGGGAAAGGAGAGAAAAAAATATGAAGGATAGGAGAGAGAATTTTCACCGGAAAGTCCTGTTGAGCGGTCTTTGCCCCGTATATATGCATTTTTTCCCCCGACATCCTCCACAAGTGTGTGAACCCACTGGAGACGAGGTGAATGAACTAACGAAATTTTTTCTCTTGCCATCCAACTAGCGAGAGCAACTAGCAGGAAACTTCATTAAAACATTCTGCTTCTTAACACACCTTCACACAGGCGCACATCCAGCGAGTATGTTCACGATTTTCCTCGCGCTATCCAACTTTTCCACTAAATTATCATTTTGAGAATTTTGCCATCATAAAGTGCACACGGTGGGACCATTCAATTAGTTGAGAGAAAAGGTGTGACAATTTAAGATGTATATCTGGCTGACATAAGAAACAATGGCAATCATAACTCCGTATCATCATTATGGAGTGTAAAGTTATTAGACCACAAATTGCGTTTATAGGTGCCAGATGAATTCTAATTGAAGCTCTCTAGAGATTTGAAATTATTATGTGTTGAATTAGATGAGAGAGTAGAGAAATTATAACGTTAGAGGATCTTTTGAAATACGATAATAATAAGATCTCAATAATAATATATAAATATTTAATAAAAATTATTTTACCTGATTTAAATTATAATTACCAATATAATAAATTACTTACTTCCTAAAAATAAAAAAGCAAATTTCACGAAACTATTAATTTTCCGTATTTATGATTGGTAGATCGTCTCAGCTTCTTAAGAAGTTCGATCACATTTCGTATTTCCAACACATTATCCCTTTTAAAATTCCTGGAAAGACTTCTCTCATTTTCAACCGCCTGCGGAATAATCCTTTAGAAAAACATTAAATTTTGTGCTATTCTCGTGATGCTTGGAGAGCTTCGGCATCTCAATGAAATGCTCATGAAGATTAAATTCTTTCACATTTGTTGCATTTCTCGAGAACACATCCCCATCGTGGTCAGCCTCATAGTCGTCCACCTTCTCCATTTGCTCTCGACCCGAGCCCGCGGTCATGACCATCACCGTGGGATTCATGGTGTCCATGTGCTCCTTCAAACAGCTCTGCAGGAGGTTGAGGAAGAAGAGAAATGCCAGCAGTGTCAGGGCGGACAGAGCCCCACTGCCCTTGCCACTCTTGCGCCCCGAAGAGTAATGTGGGCCGTGGTCGAAGTACATGGGACCGCCGCTCGTGCTGGAATTTGAGAGCAGGAAGAAGAAGAGTCTCGAGAAAATTCATGGAAATGCAATATTTGCGTCCTCACCCGTACGAATAGCTGTCATCGTGGCCGCCGTGACCCAGTTTCAGACCGAATTGCTGGGGACCGTACCTGGACGGAATATCGAGTCTCTAAGTGATTTTCAATACCAGCCAATTATAGAGTGATTGATGACAGTTGAGTTAGATAAATATATTGAATTATATATAGTGTCAACAGGGAGTCTCATTATCGAGCATCTCGTGGTGTGAGTGTGTGGAAATTTGATTAAATTTTCATGAGCTTTTCACACCTTAATTTAAAAGTAAATTAGAGATTTCACATAGATTAAAATTTAATGCTCATAAAATTCACCGAAAGTTCCATCCAAGGAGGAATTAAGATCAAAGCTGCACTATATGTAAATGGAAGCTCTCAAAAACTTTCAGCACTTAATGGAAAGAAGAAAACTTTAGAAATTTCTGCAACTGTACAAAATATGGATTCATGAAAGATCTTTTCTAATAATTGAAATATAAAAATTCAAATCATTTTTATTAAAAAAAAATTAAACTCGTAAATAATATCAAAAACTATTTCTTTTTAACTTCACTATCACGTTATCTCCTCCTTGATTTCATTAAATTCCCTCAACTTCTTGCCTTTTTGCCATGGATACATACATATATATATAAATATGATATATTGGTTGAAAAGTGCGAACCATACATGCCATAGATTCCAGGATGATAGAAAGCTCCACCTGAGTAATCATGATTGGGGGCGTGATGTGAGTGGCCTGGGTCGAAGGATGAATACCACGATGGTGGATGATGCGGAAAGAATTGATGAGGGGAGTGATGGTGATAATGGGTCCGGAAGAAGCGATCAATTGAACCCAAATTGCCATTCACCGTTGTCAGTGTCGTGTCATTTCCATCCGCACTCCCGCCGAACAATTTTGAAAATGTCATCTCCCGCGCCACTTGAAAATTCACAATTTCACACACGTGATCATTACTTTGTGCGAGTCAAGACTCTGGAGTGCAAGAATGGCACATCTTCTTCGGCATTTTATACAAAAAGCATAAACGCCTTGGATGGGGGGAGAATCAAGAGGCATTCACTGGATGAAAAATGTACAAATCATTCGTAAAAGGCATTTTGAGCTTTAAAAAATGCTTAGAAAATTCGAAAAACTGGCTTTAAGCTTAAAGATGGCTTAAAGAATAAACTTATGACTACCTTTAACAAGGGGGAGATATTATAGTCAGAAGTGGTGGTCATTTGAATGGTAGTGCGTGTGAGCTTTGAGAAGTGAAGTGGAAGTGTTAAGATAACTTAAGTAACTTTGAAAACCTCCAAGGAAGAGCTGGAATTTTTGTGAAGTTCTTCCAGAGCCATGTTTTCTTAAGGCTTCTTGAAAACATTCAGAAGCTTTTAAGGAAATTCCTAAACTTTGATAAATATAAAAAATATAAACTAGATTTTAGCTGTAAGACTTTTAAAATTGATGAAAAACTAAACAAAATTTCGAACATTTGAAAAAATGTGGGAAAATTTAAAGCTTTCGAATAATTTTTAGAGCTTTTGAAGTTCTCGCTAAGCTTTTAGAGAGCTTTTGCAGATTTTCTTGAAGCTTTTTTAGAAAGGTTTATAAACCTTTTTTTAAAAAAGCTTTCTAATTTAGATTGATCAGAACTTCCAAATGGGATTTTCGACAAACTAGGCTGTGTAAAGCCCTTTCTTTCCCAGAAAGGCAAGGGGGAGATATTATGATCAGAAATCGTATACTTTTGAATGGAAGTGCGCGAGAGCTTTAGGAAGTGGAGTGGAAGTGCTAAGATAAGTCAAGTGATTTTGAAAGCTTCCAAGGAAGAACAGGAGCTTTTGGAAGTTGTTCCAGAACTTTAGAAATCTGAAACAGCTTTTAGAAAATCCCAGGAGCTTTAAAGGAAATTTCAAAACTTTGAAAAATATAAGCTTAGAATAGCTGAAAGCTTTCTAAAAATTCCTATTAAACACCTCAGAAATTTGCAAGCATTTAAAAAAATCTATAAGTTTTGTGACATTTTCGGATATTCTTAGAGCTTTTGAAGCTCTCGCTAAGTTTTTTTTAGAATTTTTGAAAACTTCAGATAAGTAAGTAAGTTTTCTTAGAAAAGTTTTTTTTTAGCTTTAGAAAGCTTCTTGAGAAAGCTTCTTTAGAAAGTTTCTTTAGAAAGCTCTAGAAAGCTTCCTTAGAAAGTTGTTTAAGAATTCTTAGAACTTTTTTAGAAAGTTTTAGAGACCTTAGAAAGTTTTCTTATAAAGCTCTAGAAACCTTCATTAAAAAGCTCTAGAAAGCTTTGGAAGCTTTCTTAAAAAGCTTTGGTAGCTATCTTAAAAAGCTTTTGAAACCTTTCTTAGAAATTTTTATTTGGAAACTCCTAGAATGCTTTCCTTGAAAGCTTTTGAAAACTCTCTTAGAAAGCTTAAGAAAGATTTCTTAAAAAGCTTTTGAATAATTTAGTATAGAAAACAAAATTGATCGGATAAAAGCTCTTCAAAGCTTTCGAATTGGAGCTTTGGGAATCTTTCCAACAAAATGTGGAATTGCTGGAAGTGGTGTACGTCTTTTTGACCATAATATCTCCCCCTTGCAGAAAGGTTTCTAAGAAAGCTTTCTTAGAAAGTTCTTAGAAACCTTTTTTTTGGAAATATTTCTTAGAAAGGTTGATTAAAACGCTTTAGATTAGAAGACTCTATAGAAAACAAAATTGATTGGATGAAAGCTCTCGGATTCAAAGCTTTCGAATTGGAGCTTTGGAGATCTTTTCAACATAATATGGAAGTGATGGAAGTAGTGTACGTCTTTCAGGCCATAATATCTCCCCCTTGACCTTTAAGCTTTAGGCTAACTTAAAGTTCAAACTGGCTTAAGGATTAAGTCGAGCCTAAAGCTCAAATCTGTTTCAATAATTGAGAAATTCGTATTCTTTCTTTTTTTTGTAAAATTGTACACTTCGTTTAAGTGTCGCACCCTGACGAATAATGGTTCGTGGCATAAACTGTTGATGGCGAGAGATGATTCTCATTACTGGAGCGTGAAATTGTCAGAGATTTAATCCAACTGTCGAGCACATTATTCGCTATGAAATTGGAGCTGTGTATGTATGTGGAAAAGAGTGAATCAAATTTCATTGAAATTATCAAATTTGTGCGACTGCACTTCTAGGGCGAACACACAACTTTAATTGCGAGTGATTGTACATTGCAGTGTCTCTTTGCTTGTCTGCTGGTGATGCCATCCAAGGGGGGGGCGGTGGGTGCCCCATTAGAGCGCGTGGCGGACAAAAAGGGAGACACTGGGCGAAATGCACTGCCCGCGAGGAGCAACAAAAAGTCATGCGAGAACCGCTTTTGCCATCATCATCAGCGAAATGGACCACTCCTGCCATTAAAATAATTTGTCTACTGTGGCACAAATTACATAAATTTGTGTGTGTGGCATGTGGAAATTTTTGAAAAGTGTCCAAACGTCATCCACAATAAAATTTCAATCAGTAATGCGGTTTCCATTTCCCCACCCGCATCCACTTGACCGTCATCCATCATGTGACCATATTCCCGGCATCCAGTCCACCAGCATATGCAGTTGAATAATTCTCACCACTTCTCTCTCACCTTCGACAGCAAGAGGTGTGCGCTGACGCCCATTCTAAGGGCTGGAAAATCTCTATCAATAATATAGGAAATTATGATACTGTTTACTTAAAGTTCGCTAAAGTCATTATAAACATTATCATTGGTCATTAGAGCAATTGCCCGAGAATTCTCCTCTTCGATTCAATTAATTGTATGAAGTGCGAAAAACGAGACAGCTATTTCGAGAAGTGCTAGCAATTAGTATTCTCTTTGATGAATTTCATTCAATCGAAAAGTTATATTTAACCTATCAAAAAAACACAGTTGAAAATGGTTGGAAAATTCCCAATCAGACTTATCGACTCACAGCTCCATCGAGTTTTGAATGCTTCTCTGAAGCTCCAATCTCACCAGGCGCCTCCATGGACATTGGCACACAATACCGAGTTATGTGTGAATTACAAATTTCATAATCATTTCTCACGATGAGTGATTAAAGTGGCTCGAAATTGACGTGAAGAGCTTCATATAATTTCACTAATTGGACTTGTCTGAATGCATGAAGAGTTGTCCACTCCATATGTACCATATATCCACAATTATTTCCGCCCATACTTCAATTTAATTCTCTCCCTATATAATGCCCAAATAGGATACCATCCCCATTTATAACAGTTTTTGCATGAACTGCAATGGGAATCACCTCACTGAAAAATCTGGTGTTGTGTGATTGGAAAAAGCTGGGGCGAGAGAGCAATTTTTCAATTGTCGCAAAAATTTTAATTAAATTATGAATTTGCCCACCAATCCATGGCAAGTTGAGCGGAAATTTTCTCAATTTTAATTAATTGCCAAACAGAAAATGATTTATTGTTTCTCGCACCAGCAAATATTTCACTTTCATGCACAAATACTCAAAGTTTGTGAGTGTGCATGCCAAATGTAATTGAATTGATGATGAATCCTATTTTTTAGTGAAATGTAACGCTATAAAAGTTTTAGAGTACGCAATATTTGCGAAAAGGGATTTTCATCTCAACACTATTTATGATGAAGATAAAGTTTTGCATTGAATCAGATGAAATTAATGATTTGAGGAAAGAGTTTTCCATTAGGGCACTTTTTCCATAACTTCAATTTTGCTCTATGTTTCAATGTCCGCATGAAAAAATCCATTTGGATTATGCAATGTGATTCATAAATTCTAATAAATGCACAACATCATGTAAATGTTGTCGAGCATGGGACTAATTCCCAGAAATTACGAGCATTAATTTGTATAAAGGTATAGCGACTCATTATGCATAACAACATTTTGGAATGATAGTTATGGAGGTACAGCAATATTCCACCAATTAGTTGACACGTTCACCAGTTAGCGGTATACTAATTTATGTAATTTGCAAAATATCACCTCATTTCCAAAGGATCTCGGATACGTACTCTTTTATATAAAGATATAATTTTAAACAAACATGAACATCACGATCATTAGAAGCGACAAACCATTTCTATCTGTGTAGATTTTATTGTCTAAAAACGCAGTTATAATGCCGCCTTCATTCGATCACGTCAAATTCGCCGATTTACCTTGATCTCTGACCTTCTCCCGGAGCCGCGATCTCTGGACAGACACTCAAGATAAGATCAATCCGAGAAAAAATGTGTCAGTTTGCCGGAGACAATCATGGTAAATGTTCGTGTTTTTCTGCTGTTCTGTGCGTTTGGCCTCTCTTTGGCCACAACATCTTTCTGGAGAGGCAGAGATATTGATGAATTCCACGGAGACACCCTAACCCTTCCTCCAGGAAAGACTCTGCCGCAAGAGGAGTGGTTCGAGCAGCAATTGGATCCTTATGATCCTAGGAATCCTAGCACCTTCCAACAGGTAAAATTATACGAATTATCAAATGAATTTCAACTAATTTTACTGATTTCTTTTTCTTAGAAATACTTTATGAACTCTGAGTACTACAAAGGCCCAGATGGTCCGGTATTTCTGCTCATCGGCAGAGTAGGTAAGTGGAAAACCCAAGGGGGAGATAATTATTGACTGAAGTGGTGTACATCTCAATGGAAGTGAGTGAGAGCTTTCGGAAGTGGAAGCCTCCAAGAAAGATCAGGTGGTTTGAGAAGTTCTTCCAGAGCCTTAGATTTCTTTGAAAAGCTTTTGAAAGCTTTTCAAAAGCTTTAAAGGAAACTCCAATAAATTTGAAAATGTAAGTTTGATTAGCTGAAAGCTTTCTAAAATTGCTGAATTCTAAAATTCAAAGAAAAACTCTGCATAAATTTACAAGTTTCCAAAAAAAGAATCTGGAAAATTTATAAAGTTTTCGGATAATTTTTTTAAGCTTTGAAACTTCTTGCTAAGCTTTTCAAAATTCTAGAAAGCTTTTGTAAATTTTCTTAAAGCTTTAGAAACTTTTCTTAGAAAGCTTTTTTAGAAACCTTTCCTAAAAGCGTTTGAAGTTTGAAGGTTTTTTTTAGAAAGCTCTATAAAAATTTCTTAGATAGCTCTAAAAAGCCTTCTGAACACTTTTAAAAAAACTTCTAAAAAAAAATGTAGAAAGCTTCCTGAAAAGCTTGTAGAAAACTTCCTGAATAGCTTGTAGAAAGCTTCCTGAAAAGCTCGTAGAAAGCTTCCTGAAAAGCTTGTAAAAAGATTCCTGAAAAGCTTGTAAAAAGCTTCCTGAAAAGCTTGTAAAAAGCTTCCTGAAAAGCTTGTAGAAAGCTTTCTGAAAAGCTTCTAGAAAGCTTCCTGAAAAGCTTGTAAAAAGCTTTCTGAAAAGCTTGTAGAAAGCTTTCTGAAAAGCTTCTAGAAAGCTTCATGAAAAGTTTCTAGAAAGCTTTCTGAAAAGCTTCTAGAAAGCTTCCTGAAAAGCTTCTAGAAATCTTTCTGAAAAGCTTCCATAAAAGCTTTCTGAAAAGCTTCCACAAAAAGCTTTCTGAAAAGCTTCTAGAAAGCTTTCTGAAAAGCTTCTAGAAATATTTCTAGTGTCACTTATTTGAAAGCTCTACAAAGCATTCTTAGAAAGCTAATAGATTTAAATTTTGGGATGAAAGTTCATGAAAGCTTTCGAATTATTGCTTTGGAGAGCTTTTCCTACAAAAAGTGGAAGTGTTGGAAGTGGTGTACGTCTTTTTGACCACAATATCCCCCCCTTGGGAAAATCAAAGATGTGTTGGTTAAGAAAATTGCTCCCCATGTGAGTCATACTAAATGGAGAATTGCGCGCTATTTTAATTAATACAATTGATCCATATTAATCCCATCCAAAAATGGAAAATTGCGCTCTTATTAAACACTGCCTTCACATTCATTTGCACCCTTGTAGGTTCTGCTAATCCCAGATGGATGATTGAGGGCGCCTGGTTAAAATATGCTCAAGATTTCGGTGCTCTCTGCATCCAGCTTGAGCATCGCTACGGCGGCAAAAGCCATCCGGATGAGGTTTCAACTCATGAAGAATATGCCTTTGCATCATCAGAAATTGCATCAACAGACGTAGCGCTTTTCATCGCGGGGATGCAGGAAAAACTTAACCTGACCTCAAATAACCGTTGGATAGTTTTCGGTGGAGGCTATTCTGGCTCCCTGGCCGCCTGGATGCGAGTTAAGTTCAGTCACTTAGTTCATGGAGCCGTGAGCTCAAGTGGACCCGTTGTAGGGAAGCTAGACTTCCGTGACTACTACGAAGTAGTGTCTGATGCGATCCTAGATTGCCGTATGAGCGTCCAAGGAGCTTTCAAAGAGTTAGAAGATCAATTGAGTTCAGGTTCGAACTCTTTGGTTGATCAGTTCAAGCTTTGTGATCCTCTGGAAGCATCGAACGAACTGGATACATCAAGCTTGTTTGAAAGCTTAGCCAGTATCTTTGCTAGCGTTGTGCAGTCTAACGGGCTACCTTATGCTAAGCACAGCGTTAAGGAAATCTGTAGCATTATGAATGACGAGACAAGGGGTTCGCCATTGGAAAGATTGGCTGCTCTTAACAAGATCTTCCTTGAGGAAGGTAGTAGTAGTTGCTTGGAGTACAAATACGACAAAATGATTAAGGATCTTAAGGAAACTTCATGGGACGCACATGTGACTTCAAATGGAAGTAAGTTTAGTATAGCTTGTATAATCTATTATAAATAAGTTAACTTGCTTTGTTCTTACAGATCGTCATTGGTTTGTAAAACTCTGCAAGGAGTTTGGATACTGTCAAACATCTACAAATGCTTCGTTTGTCTTCGGAAATCACTTTCAGCTTGATTACTTCCTGAAGCAATGCTCAGATGTCTTGGGTGAACAATTCACTCAAGCTAGTATCGAGAAGAATATTTACAACGACAACGTTATCTACGGTGGTCTAGGTATCCAGGCTACCAATACGATCTACGTTCAGGGAAGTGTCGATCCCTGGCATACTCTCGGCTTAACGGAAACTAATTCATCGAAATTCCGTACTGTCTTTATTAAGGGAACATCTCACTGTGCTGATATGTTTGAACCTAGGGAAGACGATCTGCCTGAACTTAAGGAAGCTCGTTCTCAAGTTCGTCAATTTATCGCTGAAATTTTGAATCAGACCGAATAAGCGTTATTCCATAAATCTAATATGCTTCTTCGAAAAACTATTGCCATGTTACAGCACAATAAAAAAATCGGAAAAAATAAAAAAACAAGGTTGCAACAACAAAGAAACTTTCACAAAATTCAAATGAAAAGTAAATTTGTTAGAGCTCTTCTAAAAATTCCCACAATTTAAAAAAAATGTTTGCTGCTTTAAATGTGACCTTTTAAAAATTAAAATTTAAGATTTTTCTCAGCTTTTAGCTTACTTTTAAGCTTTTTAAAAACTTTTACAAAGTACATTTTTCTCCAATTACTTTTCCTTGAGTAGAAATGACTTGGAATTCGATTTTAAACCTGTAGCTGAACACACAAAAAGTTCACCAACACTCAATTTATCTTTAGCCCTGGCTCTTTCAGACACTCCCACTGATAATGAAAAGCAATCCCAGAAACTGCCCTGAAGACATAATTGTCCCCCTTGCAAGCCGAGCCATTCGGCTAGAGAGCAAGGAAAAGTTTCTGGTGGAGACTCTGAATGTTAGATGCCACGAGAAAGTTGCAGATAAAACTTACACAAGAGAAATTAAATAAATGATTTGATGTTTCACAAAATGACAAATTAGTTTAGATCTCACCAAATAGTCGTGATATTGAGTGACAGCAAATCTGTGCCATTTCCATTTGTCTCATCTGAGAGAAATGCCTCTCCGAAAGAACAACTCAATCATGAGATAATGATCACATTCTTGGGGAGAGACAAGAGGAAAAAGTCATTTATTTTCCACTTCATTTCGAAACTCTTTGTTTTTCCGTTTCCGTCCATCATGAAATGAAATTGAATTTCTTGAGCTTCAATATTATCCCGAGAAGTTTCTTTTGGAATAAACGCTGTTGAATTAAATTTCCATTAATGAATTTCACAATTCATGTGTTCAGGTCTGATCAACTGAATCCATTAGATGTGTCACGAAACACCCTCAGCACGACACCCCCCATGACATTCTCCATCCTACGTATAATTCATTTTTCTTACTCATTTCACACTGTCCAATAATTGGGTGGCTCCATTACAAATCCCACCCCGCCCCCACCCGTCTCCCAGCGGACCCTCTGTCGCTCTCATTTGCGCCACACATGATCGATGCTAGTGGACGACCGACCACATAAATCACATACCCGACTATTATAAATAATGCATTCGTATGTGGCGTATATTTTGGAGAAGGTTCAATGGACATGCGGAAAAATCAACCGTGAACTTGATTGTGTCTCCCTTGTTTTAAATCGATTGGAGGGTGCAATATCATTTATATAGGTTTTAAAAAATGTATAGGGGAGAGTAGGGATAATCAGACACTAACCTAATTTGATAAATAAATTTATGGGAATTTTTCAGAAACTTTTCAAAATGGCGCCTTTTCAAAAGCCGTTCTCTCGTTATAAGCTGTTGCACTGCGGCTAAACAAAATGTAATGTGGATAAGTCGCAGCTAATATGTAAGAAACATTGTATTTATTCCACAACTGCCTCACTTTCTCCTATGATTTTTTTCTTTTCAAGAATAATTCCATCTTTAATTATTACATTTTTTTAAATTGTTTCATCATGCAAATTAAAAATCCATTTGATGATGTTGAACGAAACAACCCATTATTTACCAAAAATTGAAACACTAAAATATACACTCCGCAGCATGAAAATTAAGCAATTCAAAAGACCGTTATTTATATATTAAAAATTATATATTTGTACAAATTTATTTGTTATACTGATTTTCAATTTATAAATATTTTTTTTGTGCTGGAAACATAGTGGATCACGTTTGAACATTCGCGTTGAATTGCTTGTTCAGGGTTTTGCTTGTATTTTTTTTGGGGTTAAAAAAACCACTTTGACACTTTTGCCGAGAATGATTGAGAAAAAAAAATCATGGTGATAAAATTGCGCATTGTTTGCGTGTGTTTTTTATGGTGATATGTAGCATTAAATTTTCATAATTATTTCCCACACACATGGCGGATATCCATCGGACAGTGGGGGGATGGTCATCAATGTGGGCGCGCATGGATGTGGGTGGGGCTGTGCACTCAAAAATGCATTTAATTCTGAATGGCGAATGAGTTGGGGGGTGTTTTGGGCTGAAAAGTGAGGTGAATTACATCGTAAATTGAAGGCAACTTTCTGTCCATCAAAATGTAACAAACTCTGGGAAGAAGCCACAATGGCCACAAGCAGAAGCTCTTGACTTATTTATTATGTTATACACTCCACAGAGTGGAGCTGCGGTGAGGGCGTGGGATGAGTCACTCTCTCTCTGGAAACTTTGATGAAGCTCCCCCGAGGATGGAGAGAGAGAGAGGGACTTCTTCTCTAATTTCCGGTCTCGACTGGGTAATTATGAAATCACAAGTCCATTCTCTCCAGGCATTTTGAATGATCCTCCACTCGACACCGAGGCGACTGGGCGAGGGGAAATAAATTGGATTTTTTTTTCTTCACCCGACAAACTGACGAAAATTGAGCAAACACCGAGGGTCAAAATTGTATATCGTGCCTCAACACAATCTCACCATTATCTTAAGAAGCAGAACTGCTTAGCGAGGTGTTTCTATCTCTTCCCTGGTGGATTGCCTGCAATTTTTATGCATTGCTCTCTCTCTCCTCCCTCTCGTGTTCCCGCGTGGATCTGTGGGATTTGCACCCATGCACATATGTATATAAATACCGTGATCACTTGATGAGGTTCAAACAACAGCAATTTATTTTGCATGTACACAGTCCACTATCCAATGCAGAAGTGTTTACCACTGGCACACACGGAGCTGCATTAAATTTCAGCAGATGTCAGATTTTCCAGTTTAACGAACAATTAAAAATTGAAAGGGCTCCTCCCGAGCCACAGCTCTGTCCAAAATTGCTACACGCCGCCCCAAAACTTCATTGGTGTGCATTATTTGTAGCGTCTGCAAATGAAAATATGTGCAGAGCCCCGCTGTTTATTGCCCAACTGATTGCAAAACCATTCGCAGATATTCCATGGCTATATGTTTAATACAAATGTATATAGTAGAGCAAATAGCAATTTCAACCCTAATATTTATATGACGCCCCCACGGGGAAAAAATTAGGCCTGATCACAGGGAATTCCTCCGCTGAAATGCATAAATTAAGCACTGCTCCATGGTTTCGGGGAAATTTATGCAATTATTCTGGCAACACTTTTTTGCGAGGGACAGAATTTGCGTGAATTTTGGTCAGCTTTGCTCTTGTATCACAGCTTGTAACCAGTCTGTCGGTATAATTGAATAGCTTGGGAATTGTTTATTTTGTGAAAAAATAAAAATACGAATAGAAAAATAAAGATGTTAAAAAACAGCGAGAATAATAATAAAAAAAGCAATATTCCAGTATTTATAAACTTTGATCTCAAATATTTCAAATATTCAGACATAAATTTAGAATTTGATTTTGAAATAATCAGGAAGTTATGCAAAAGTAATTGCTTTTAAAATCAAATTCGTTTTGAATTGCAATAGTAATCGATTCAAAATTGAATACTAAATTTATCAATGAATTATTCATTTTGTGACACAAAATCAATAATTCCTGCATTAGAAAATTTTCAAATACCTATATATTAGTTGTATAACACATTTTCTATCATTTGTTTTGATTTCAATTTAAAATAAACATTTCAAATAAATTTTAGAATGTTTACTGACTAAATGTTTATTATCTTATCTGACTAGGAAAATCATTATTCGGAATTAAGTTTTCGAATTCATTTCGAGGCGTTAAGGACCTTAAATTTATTGCCCATTCGTTTTTATTAAAACATCTATAAAAGTCCAACCCCAAAGAAGATGTGTTCCTCTAAGTAACTGGAAGCCCCTTTCATGAGCTTGAAATAATTTTAACGTTCCATCGTCTCATGAAGAGCAATTTTGCCCCATGTGAGTTGGAAGAGGATGGTGGAGGTCTGCTGTGGTCACTGTAAATGGAGGCGCCTGGTCAAATGGTCTATCTCGTGGTATTCCCTCCTGTACATTTTTCAATTACCACGTTCAACACGGTTGGCATCATGTAAACTTCCCACACATATAGACTCACACCCCCTTTTCGAGCTCCAAGAGCTCCAAAGAGGGAAGGTGTATCGCCGACAAGAAGCTCCATTCAAAATGATTTATGCGGTGCAGACGCCCCTCACCCGCGATTGTGGCCCCCAAACACCGCCCAAAATAGCATTTCGCCAGGGCAGTCCTCCGTGTCGTCCGTGGACTCGCGGCAAGGAGCACAATGCAATACGATCCATGGAGGTCTTATCTGTAATTTTCACGCGAAGTGAAACGGAAAAATAATGCTTCGGGATATACATAGCGCCGGTTTCTTGTGGCGGGTTGTTGTAGAAAAATTCCTGCTGAAATGCTATTATTTTTTCACATGACACTGTTCACTGCAACACAACATTTTCCTACACACATCCTGGCCCCCATGTATTATTGTTTATGACTTTTATCTCACGTTGTTCTACCACAAGGTTTGTACAATGATATTTATTGTATCTTCTCCACATACAAATTCTTTTTATTTACAGTGGATGTTTCTCCAGTTGCAAATGGGAATGAAACACAAGGAATTAAACTTATAACCATGCGTTTAGAGAAAATATTGAGCTGTATTTTTGTTAGGAAATATTATTATTATTCCAAACAAATGCTCCAACATAATGAATAGAAGCTCTACAAATGTTTGAAATACTCGTAAATTCTTGCTTAAACCTCAAAACTAACTTAAAGCTTACTTTGAGCTGTTTGAAAATTTAAGTTTGTCTGCAGACAGATTCAAGCTTTAAGTGAGTTTCAAGCTTTAAGCCAGGCTTAAATATTTTTTAAAGCTTAAGGTTAGCATGGCTTGAAGATAAGTTAAAGCTTTCAGCCGGCCTTAAGCATCAGGTTTAATCTTCAACTTAAGGCTTGTTTGTTTTTAATAAGAAATACATTTTGTTTTTTGAAACTAGTTTGATAATCTACAAAATTTTCAAAGTTCAATAAATTTCCCTCAAAAGCCTAAGAATAAAAAATTTTAAAAGTTCCGAAAAAATAAACTTCCAAAAATCATATGTACATGTGTTTCATCTGACTGCCTTTCCCCTAATAATTCTCTATATGACGCTTTGCGATAAAAAAAAGTCACCTTTCATCAGGAGTAAAAATTAGACACAATTAAAAGTTGTGCTTTCACCTCACCTTTCAATAGGGGTCGTGCTGATTGTCCAACTTTTTTGTGTGCACAAGGCAGTTAAAATAAATTGCAGAACGAGACAGAATTTGCAATGAAGCAAATTGTACATTATGTGGCTTTGTCACTGGAGTATCTCTCTTTTTATGCCTTTTTATTTCAAGCCACAATCTCAAGTGGATGGGAGAAAGTTCCACGAGAGATCCCTATTGCTGGAGGGACTTGAGACATATCCAGAGATGGAGCAGCAAAAAAGCCTCTGGCAAATAGACATGATTTTCTATTGTTGTCAAGGGTGAACTGCTCCATCATTACGTGTCAGTAAAAGTGACGATGGCGAAGGTCGCCACCCTGCAGGGTCAATGTCGTCAATTGCGAGTTCAACTCATCCCAACTTTTTTTTTCTCACAAAGTCACATTCAATGAAAATCCCATCTCTAGCGCGCAAAAACTTCCAACATCCCACGATACGATGGAGATTATTGATTGAGCACACAATTTATTATATTTTTCTTCTGATACCTCGCCGTGAGATTTCTCCCTCCTGTAAATCATGACATGATGATGATAAAAGGGGAACAATATGGTCAGCGATATTCATGTGAACCCACCCACACTATTCGTGATTTATATTTCAGGGAATGCCGAAAGGATAGTGGTGAGAAAAAAATCTATGAAACAGTAAATTTTCACAAGACTTCAAGACAAAAGCGCACCTCCCAAACTGTTATCACTTCATCGATCCGTATATCGGAAACTAAAGTGTTTTTGAAGACTTTAAAGCTGAAATGGCTAAAATAGATACATTGTTTTAAATATTCGACAAAGCTTTCACGATCGAAAAGTTAAAGCCTTGATTCAAGATCTAGGTAAAGCTTTGATTAAAAATCTAAGCAAAGCCTTATTTCAAGATCTATAGGCAAAGCCATGATTCAAGATTCATTTATTCATTTATTTCTTAAATCTTAGATCTATGGGCAAATCGTTAATTCAAGCTCCAGGCCATGCCTTAATTCATGATCTAGACAAAGCCTTATTTCAAAACCTAGTCAAAGCCCTAATTCAAAACCTAGGCAAAGCCATGTTTCAAGATCCAGAATAAGCCTTAGTGTGGATTTATCTTTAGTTAGATGAAATTTGCTGAATTCATTCCTTTTTTAACTAAACCATGATGGATCTTATCATTTCTTTCACTATAGTTTAATCAAGAGGCCTTCCAATCCAAAAAGTCTGACAAGTCCCCATTCTTTCGACATCTACTAATTGTTAACATTCAGCACATTGCAATGAGACAGACGAAGCAGGAAACAGTCATACAAGAGCGGAATAATGACTCAATGAGAAGAGGGAAAATACATGGAGATTCATTGCAAATCAATGCGTTCAGTAATTACGTCCATTAGTAAAGGGACTTGCTTGGTCGCCACTAATAGAGCCTCTGGGGGAAAACTCTCAATTATATTCAATACATGAGAGAATGGCAATTGTGACGATGAAAAATGAGGGTTCACATAGTCTGAGATTTTTCTTTGCAGCCGCCTCAAGCTGGGAGACAATTGGCAGTTTGGGGCGCGCTTTTGGCGGGAGGTTGGGAGGAGGGGGAGAATTTGAATTTACATACACCCAGCATCCAATTAAAGTTGTTGAGTAATTAAATGAAGCTTACTATGTGCTTGTATACACTGAAAATTTACTATTTACCCCCATAAATTGAGGCCGAAGCGCATTAATGAGTTTACTCGTAAACTTCTCTTGCTATATGTGCGCCCTTCGTCCTCGTCTCCCCATGTAAGTAGTGTTTGCTCCATCTCTAATCACTCAACATTTGATAAATTGGTGAACCAACTTTTGAGAAATCTCCTTTGAGATACAACGCCCCGGTCCAACGAGGGTGCCGTTTTGCCGTATATAAAATACAATTTCGAGGGAGCAATGCCTCACCAGCGCAACAAAGCTCCATACATTGTGTAGGATGCAGGCGATATTTTAGAATCAATGTGGTGTGAAATGATTTTCTGAAAACAGACTTTGAAGGAAAGTGGGCTCCATTTGTAAAATGGTTAAAGTGCAGCAATTTATTGTTATATTTCGACTTTTTATCCCTATATAACTTCTCTTTGCCATCTCACTCTTGGCCACCCTCCGACACTAAGGAATCAATAAGTATGCAATTTATGCGGGGGAGTTTTGCACAAAAGAAGACGTTAAAAGCAATAAGAGATGACATCCGAAATCAATTTTCTCAAACGTTATGATTAATATCTCATCACAGTTACAGTGGCTGGGGCTGTCGACCCTTTGCTCGTTTCTATGAACATTACTCTCTCTCTGTGCCTCAATTTACCGATGAAATGTTTACCGACAGTGAAGCAAACTTGTGGTTGGTGTTGATCAGTAATTTCTTATGCACTCGCTTTTATGAAACTTTTGTCTCTGCATGCAAAATGAGGTTAAAAGTTTCAGGTGCAATTCAAGAGAGTCTCGCCACCCAAAACCTCTAACAGCGGTTCGTTATTCTCCGCAAACATTGTTAGTGCTTCTACAAGTGCTAATAAAATGCTTCTTTGTATTCTAATCCATGCAACTGTTTATCGAACAGCCATTCATCATGCAGTGGGAGACTTTTTTCTTCTTTTAGAAGTTTCAGATAATAAAGTCAAAAAATGGGTCCTAACAAGAAATAACCACTTGAGTGAAGGCGTAAAACAGTTCCATTTGCTATCGCTGCACTCAATCTACATTTCTCAATGTGATTTCCTTTGTTCTTGAAACTTTAATGAAGATTTATGAATGGAATGAATATCAATTCTCTGAATGCAATCGATGCTCTTTTCATGTACTTCAATTTTAATTAGCTTTATTGGCATTTCTCTTCCTACTACCACTCCCGAAATTCTCTATACATTATTGTATTCGATTAGGAATGTATATAAGGCAACCAATTATATAACGTTGCATTGTGAGTTCACATAATTTTCTATGGAAATGAAAATATCATTTAAGAGTGTCTCCTATATAGTGGAGCAGAATCCAGGTGCATTGCATATGTTTATTTTCATATGTATTGCTCCATATATTTACACATTTTGCTCGGAAATAAATGCAAACTCAAGAGAGCATTCATTTGAAAACTTTGAAAATGTTTTGGAAACTTTTAGTCAATATTGTTTATCGAGATCAAATAAGCTTTCCATTTTGGCAAATATTAATAGTAACTTTATCAAATATGTGGCGCTTTTGTTTGTTAAAAGCACCTGTTTTGAAATTCTAGTTGATATTTTGCATATTTTGGTTATTTCTAATTATACGCTATTGGGTTAATTATTTCAAACTATGCATACATATCTATTTATTGCAGAAACAGAGTTAACTCTTGTCTTGTTTTCTTTGATAAAACAACTCTAAAACATGGTTTCAGGAGATTGAACATTTATCTTCGATGCCTTTTCAATTCTTGCTACATTATTACTTAAGTCAGACAAGAATTTGATTTCTAACTTCTTGCAATTAGTAGTTATTCAAATAGTTCATGCACTTTAGCACCTGCTGCATTTGCAAGAAGTTTTCCATCAATGGCGCATCAACTTTGACCACTTTCTTATGGAAGAATTTCCTCCGCACCAGTTTGATAAATCACCTCAGTCAGGTGTTGGGGTTCAGATCACGTACGTAATGGTGTAATATTTTAGAGAAGGAAAGACACTAGAATCCCAACTTTGTTCCATCATTGGAGTAAATTGTGTAATTCAGGTCTTCGTCCTAGCGAGAAGCCCTCAGGAAAAAAAAAACCCTTGAAAGTTCAAAGTTCTATACTATTATGATGAATTTTTAAAGCATCCACATCTTCAATTCATTACAGTTTTTTTTTCGCCAGAAAAAATCCATTCATTTTATCACTGAAATGTTATATGTTGGTTTCCCAATTGGTTTAATCACACTTTTATATGCGAGTATAAAATTCCTGAAAAGCCACAATGGGAGTGCATAACTTTAAATCCACTTTGGAAAATATATTGGTAATTCAATGCAAAGCCAACACTCAATGAAATAGCTGAAATTCTTTCGCTAACTCCCCGTGAAAAAAATTCGCAATTATACATATCTTTAGAGAGTGAATACTATATATTTGGTGATCAATCGATTTTTGTATATATTGGCTACGTTCGATGTTTTAGTGGCAATTTATTGGCCATTTCACCGCACAAAACAACAGTAAATCGTGAGAGAATTTATTGGGAAATTCTCCGAATGCATGCATCAATTGGTTGACTTCCGGGAAAGTCAGAGAGAGAGAGATTCAGTGCGAAAAATACATTATCAACTCTACAGGACCCAGTCACTAGTTAGTGCGACAAATTTATGTGTGCTACAAATGCTCAACAATGGACCCATTTATACGAAACTAACCAAAAACTCTCACGTAACCGAGAGTGACAAAAGGCAACTTTTCTCGTTGATGGCAAAGGTCGCCATTGTGGGGTCACGTACCACTTCAATTTCCGTTTCACTCCCTTGGGATGCAGAGAAAGTCTTCAATCACGGCCACCATTCGTCAAACCTGTGGTTTAATTTGATGAATGGTTAGACGCTTCCTCTTGGGCTTCCTTATAATAGAGAAAGGGGTGCCTCCTCACAATGTCCTCATTAATTCCATCTCGACCAAGTCACGGCCAAATGTTTCATTTCAGAGCAATTCCAAGAAATATATTATATTGGTTTTCAAAATGAGTGTATTAATAGATAAATACCAGGGGGAGATATTAGGATAAAAAAGACATACACCACTTCCAATACTTCCACTTTACGTAGAAAAGTCCTTCAAAGTTCCGATTCGGATGCTTTCAGGTGCTTTCATACTATCACTTATATTTTCTAAGCTAAAGTCTTCTAAAGCTTTTTAGGAATGCCTTCTAAAGTTATTTAAGAAAGCTTTCTAAGTGTTTATAAGAAAGCTTTCTAAAACTAATTAGGAAAGCTTTCTAAGAAAGCCTTAAGAA